>CANSZD010002667.1:0-283952 GCA_947648045.1 Beta corolliflora | reverse complement strand
AATATGAAAAAATTAATTCGATTTCTCCATTCAATCTTGAACCTTCAACTTTTTGTTATAATTTGATTTCCGGCAATTTGGGGAAGAAGAAGAAACGAAGGGAAGAGCGAAGAGTAAAGATATCTTCGTTTCTCCCGTTGTCAATCTCAGGAGGTGCATATTTTTTGAGTGACGGGTTGAAGATCGAAGAAAGGAGAGATTAAGAGACAAAGGTAAATTCTAAATATATACACTAATACATTATCATTCACCGATTATTACACTCAGTTTATCAATTAATTAATTTTTTCTGTAATTTTTGGTTTGAAATTGTTGGAATGTTGGCAGTAATCTAATTGCTCCATATGAGTGTATGACGAAGAAGACGATTAGATGGCGGCAGGTACTCACTAACTAAAGCGTAATATGTTTGAACTACCTACCCACCAATTGTAGATGGCGGCGGTACTCACTAACTTAACCTTGCAATATGTAATATTGTAATGTAGAAGTAATATTTTTAGGCTTAGTGGCATTGTGTATATTTTAATGATCTTTAATATTTTAATGATATTTTTTTCTTTAATATTTTAGGTTGAAATCATTAGTTAATTAGCAATTGACTAATCGGGGCCCAATTTAGACAATGTTTAATACATACTTTTTATTATGAAAATTTCACTTTTCTTAATATTAGGGGTCCAATTTTTAAGATTAGAACGGGGGCCTCTAAAATGTTTAAGACGGCATGTCTTGTGGCACTTACCTATGTTACCAAAATGAAAGTTTTTTTTATTTGGAAACTCCTTTATGATAGACTAGCAACCAAGGAAAACCTCCAACAGCGAGGCATTCAAGTTACCTCCTGTGATATCTGCATCTAGCAACTTGAAAGCTCACAACATATTTTCAGCACATGTACTTTTGGTAATGATGTTTGGCAGCACAATCTACTTCTTATTAACCAAAACCAGCATGCTCAACTCTTTTGTCAACAATGGATCATCAACACTATATCCGCCTTTTCTACGTAGCGAGGATGTGGTCAATGGAGTGATTGCATAAAGTTATTTATCTTGACACATTGGAGTTCATGGACTCATAGGAATGGACACATTTTTAGGAATATAAATCCTGATTTTTCAGGGTGCAACATAAAGTTATTGAGCTTCAACAACAACAAGAAGTTTTTGATTTAATGACTTTTTTTTTTTTTATCAAACTTAAGATTCCAATTTAGGATGATGCAAACAAGGCTATCCTCTGAATAAGTTTTTCCTCCTGGATATATTGTTGCCAATTTAGGATGATGCAAACAAGGCTATCCTCTTGAATATTATTGAGGCCCGATAGATCATGGCAAAAGAGTTCTAAAGTTGTGGGGATAGCTTGGATTTTGAATAAGAGTACCATGCCGGGGTTAAGAGGAGGAGGGACTTTGGATTGGCCTCATCTCGCGCTTCATTACCCGAATCGCAAGCTTGTTACTAATGGAATTCAATGGGCAACTTAAATGTGTATGTCCAACATTACTATACATACGAGATTCCACTAACCTTGTGCTTATGTTACATGAAAATGCTCAAACAGATATCCATCTTATATGGATAATAACAAATCAAGTTGTAACAGTAGCTTACAATTCTGTTATTCTGTTATAACAGAATCTTGGTGGGAAAATTAGTTAGAACTAATTTTCTATAAAAACCTTCACTAAGATGTAATATAGATCATTCGAATAATAATCACTCTTAATCCTTTCTATTCTCTCTCTTTCTCTCTCTTATTTCTCTATCTCTAGTTGAGATATTCTATCTTTCATTAAGTCAAGATTAATTCGAGTTGCTTGAATTCTTGATTATCCTTTTAAGTAGCTAAACTAAGCTATTGTTACATTGGTATCGGAGCTAAACAGCTTGCTGTTTGCTCAAAATTTTCCTCCATTAATACCGAGCTTAAGGTGTTCGATGAATTGATCAACTCATTTCTTTAGAAAGAAATCATTTAAAGCCGGCTCTGCCAATAACCGAGAAGAGTGCAAGCAATGGAGGAGCAATTGAAATTACTTGAGAAGCAATTATAATTACAATCACATAAGAGCTTGGAGTTTCAAGAAACAATGTTGAAAATGGTGACTCGATCTGGGTGACAAGTTGAAAGAAAGCAAACAAGGTCTTCGAAGCTTCCCAAGAAACGTGGAAAATGGAAATCAATTTTCAAGAGGAGTTCAAGGGTATGTGCCAAAACTTGATTTCCCAAAATTCGATGGTTCAAATGTTGGAATGTGGATTAAAAAATGCAATAAATACTTTACATTGTGTAAAATACCTGAAGATCGAAAGTAGATTTGGCTTGTTTGAATGTGATAGATAAAGTGAAAATTGGGATCTAGTTACATGGCGTAGGAAAGAATGTAGACTGACTGAGTTTGTAGTTGATTTAACTACAAGATTTAGAGATGAAGTGGGTGTTAATGTAGTGGATAAATTTAATAAACTTCGCAGAAAGATTCTCTTGAGTCTTATATTGATGAATTTGGGAATATGAGATCCCTCATGTTGCAACAAAGCCATTTCTTGCACGAATCTTATTTCTTAGATAGCTTTATTGGGGGTCTAAAACCCACTTTAAAGTCATTTGTTAGAGCTTTCAAGCCCGATTGTATTGCTAGTGCTTGTAGGTATGCAAGATTGTAGGAAGAAAACCTAGAAGCTGACTAAACAAACCCTTAAAACTCGCTACCCTTCCATCATAAAAACAACCACAAAACCACCTCTTCTACCCACCCCAAACACTTACCAAAAAGCTTATTTTCCTTCTAGACTCCACATAAATTTAACCCCGCTGAAAGGAAAGAAAGGCGGATGAAAGGGATTGTGTTATTTACCGTGCACAGACCCTATGAAAGAGGTCATAAATGTCGGCTCAAACAAGATCCATCTGTTTTTAGTGGAAATACCTAGTGAGGAAGTGGAGGAAATGGATGTTGTGGAAGGAATGGATGTTGGAGATATAGGTGTTGTATCATTTGAGGGTTCATGCATTGTCCGGTAGCCATACTTTTCGGACTATGAGGGTTCGGGGTGTTTGTGGTAAACAATCAATTCACATATTGATTGATTCCGGGTCCACTCATAATTTCTTAGATATGGGTATGGTTAGGTTATTGGGATTGAAAATGGAAACTATAGCTCCTTAAGCTATTACGTATCAGATGGCAACCATCTTGCTTGTCAATTAGTGTGTAGAAACTTAACATGGAGAATGCGGGACACTTCATTCTCTTCGATGTATTGATCATACCCCTAAGCGGTTGTGATATGGTTCTTGGTATTCAATGGCTTAGCCATTTAGGGTTGGTCAAATGAGACTTTGGGAAGTTGGTAATGGAGTTTGAGTATGGAGGTAGGCCTATGAAGTTGAAAAGAGCTCTTCCTAGGCAAGTAAAGGCTGCTGGGCATAACACCAAGGATGTTACAGCTAATTCTATACAGCTGTATTTCCTCCAGTTAAGTCCTAACCCTGGAGATATAAGTACTATGGACATGGATATGGCTTTGCTAAGTTGTTCAAAAGAGCAGCAATCTCAACACCAGCATTACCCATCCGTTACATAAGTATGCGAGACATTTTCAAGGAACCTACTACATTGCCTCCTTCTAGAGCTTTGCATGATCATATGATTCCCTTGGAATTTGGAGCAAACCCCGGTGAATATAAGGCCATATAGATATCCTTTGAAACAGAGGGATATCATTGAAAAATTGGTTCAGGAAATGATGGATCAGGGTATCATTAGGGACATCAATAGTCCATTTGCCTCACCTGTGGTGTTAGTAGGGAAAAAAGATGGTTCCTGGAGAATGTGTGTTGATTACAGGGACTTGAACAAGAAGACTGTGAAGGACAAGTTTCCAATACTAGTAGTTGATGAGTTGATTGATGAGCTAGCTGGGGATACTATTTTTAGCAAAATTAACCTCAGAGCTAGATATCACCAGTTGAGGGTTCACAAGGATGATGTATACAAAACTGCATTTAAACTCATCATGGTCATTATGAGTTTTTAGTCATGCCTTTTGGCTTGACTAATGCTCCAGCTTCTTTCCAAAGTTGGATGAACCATATTTTTAAATCACTTCTTAGAAAATGTGTATTAGTGTTTTTTGATGACATTTTGATTTATAGTGCAGACCTTTTAGCTCATTTACAGCATCTGGAACAAGTATTTGTGCTCATGCAACAACATACTCTCTTTGCCAAAGAGAGCAAATGCTCTTTTGCTATGGATAAGGTGGAATACTTGGGTCATTTCATTTCTGGAAGGGGAGTAGAAACTGATCCTCAGAAGGTGGCTGCTGTTGTCAAGTGGCCTGAGCCTAAAAGTGTGAAGGAATTAAGGAGTTTTTTTAGGCTTGGCAGGTTACTATAGGAAGTTTGTCAAGAATTATGCCTGGGTCAGTAAACCTCTGCATCAACTTTTGAAGAAAGGAGGGTTTGTATAGTCTCAAGCTGCTACTGAAGCTTTTGAACAACTCAAACAAGCTTTGAGTTCTGCACCTGTTCTAGCTTTACCAGACTTCTCTCTTCCTTTTGAGATTGAAACTGATGCTTCAAATACTGGGATAGGAGCTGTGCTTAAGAGCAAGGCCATCCACTAGCATTCCTCAGCAGGGCATTAGGACCCAGGTGGCAAAAACTTTCTATGTATGAGAAAGAGTTGCTAGTTGTTGTCATAGCTGTGCAAAAATGGGAGCAATACCTTTCAGGTCAGAAATTTATCATTAGAACTGATCAAAAAAGTTTGAAATGGTTATTACAATAGAAAATTTCAACTCCATTTCAGCAATTCTGGTTGTCTAAATTGATGGGCTTTGACTATGTTATTCATTACAAAAGTGGATATGAGAATGTAGTGGTTGATGCTCTTTCTAGGGTGTCTGGTTCTGAGATGTTGTGCTTAGCATTGTCAATTTTAGACTCCAATTTAAGCTCTCTTATTCAAAAGAGCTATGACTTAGATGTAAATCTCTTACATCTTATCTCTCAGTTGCAGCAAGGAGTAATTGTGAACAAGTTCACTTATATTGATGGTTTGTTAAGGAAGAATCATAAGCTAGTGGTAGGACCTGATGATGATTTGAAGTTGCAGATCTTGAAATGGCTTCATGATTCAGGACAAGGTGGACATTCTGGCAGGGATGCTACATTACAACGAGTTAAATCTCTTTTCTTTTGGAGAGGTATGACTAAGTTTGTTACTAGTTTTGTAAGGAATTGTCAGGTTTGTCAAGCCAATAAAAATGAAACTGTGGCTTCACCCGGTCTCTTGCAACCTTTACCTGTTCCTACAGCTGTATGGGTGGACATATCTATGGACTTCATCACTAGGTTGCCTAAGTCCCAAGGCAGGGAAGTTATCCTTGTAGTGGTGGACGAGCTTAGCAAATATGGGCATTTTATAGCTCTAAAACACCCTTACACGACCAAGGAAGTTGCACAAGTGTATTTGGATTCGGTGTTCAAGCTTCATGGTTGGCCACACTCTATTGTGAGTGACGAGAGATCTTGTCTTCATCGGTCACTTTTGGCGAAGGCTCTATTCTCTATTCAAGGAACAAATTTGTTGCTTTCTTCAATTCCTACCATCCTCAAACCGATGGCCGAATGAAATTGTTAACAAATGTGTGGAGAATTTCCTTAGGTGTATGTGTTTGTGATAAACCAAAGGAGTGGTCAATGTGGTTACCCCTTCTGAATGGTGGTATAACACCAATTACCACACTTCTATTCATATCACACCTTATGAAATAGTCTATAACCAACCCCTCCTATATACCTTTCATATCTCCTCGTGAAACTAAAGTAGCAAGTAGTAGACAAGTCTCTTCAAAAGAGAGATGATATGATCAAGTTGTTACAGTTCCATCTACACACGAGCACAACATAGACGAAAAGTCCGAAGCGGATAAAAGAAGATCGAGAGAAGCTTTGTAGTTGGAAATTGGGTATGGTCAAGCTACATCTCTATAGACGAAAAACATTGAGGATCGTGTACAATGAGAAATTATCTTCTAAGTATGCGGAGTCTATTTGAAGTCATTGCGGCGAATTGGAAAGGTTGCCTATAAACTAAAGTTACCTCGAAAATGTGGCTATTCATCCCAGTATTCCATGTGTCCCAGTTAAAAGGCTTGTAGGGGTCCTTTACCGGCGAGTAGCCCACATTCCCTCCCCGGTTACAAGGCCGATCGGAAGATATGTCGCTACAACCTTTTGCTCTTCTTGACAAAAAGATAGTTAAACACCTCAATGTAGCCCAAGTTCAATACCTCATCCCATGGGAGGGCATGAGAGTGGAAGAGCGAGGCTACTTGGGAGGTTGCTGAAGAGTTTGAAAAGCAATTTCCTTCATTTGTTATTCCTTGAGTCGTTTTACTTTGCTGTTGTAACAAACTAGAGGACTAGTTTTGTTTTAAGGAGGAAGGAATGTAACAATGAGCTTACAATTCCGTTATTACGTTATAACAGAATCTTGGTGGGAAAATGAGTTAGAACCAATTTTCTATAAATACCTTCACTAAGATGTAATATAGATCATTCCGAATAATAATCACTGTTAATCCTTTCTATTCTCTCTCTTTCTTTTTTTTTTTTCTATCTCTAGTTGAGATATTCTATCTTTCATTAAGTCAAGATTAATTCGAGTTGCTTGAATTCTTGATTATCCTTTTAAGTAGCTAAACTAAGCTACTGTTACACAAGTCTGGCAAAGCAATTTCATTGGCGTTTGTATTCTCAAAGTTACTTGCCAACATATTTCAGAGGCTCATAAGATAGTAAAGCAATGTGTTTTAACTTGTTCTCGATTCACTAATAAATGTTTAATCTTGTACTTTCGCTTATGTTCAAAACAAAAAGAAAAACACAAATTGAAAGGTGATCGAATATTGTATGCAAGATGCAGCATCTCATCATCTAAAAGTTGCTAAATGATCTGTTGAAAAAAACACTCCTCGGTTGTCTTTTTGAAAACTACTATATTACCAAAAAAATTAATGTGAACATACAAGAAATAATGGTCAATAAGTAATTGGAAGAAGAAAGTCATTGATCGCGACTCAGAACTTATCAGCATTAGTTAGTGATATTAGGTAACCAAGAAGTAGTTATAGATTGAATTATAAAGAGAGAGATTAGAAACTACAACGTTGACAACTATGTCTCTCAGAGTTGAAGATTACATCAGAGCCCATAACTAGACTATCAACTAGTCTTCGACTTTAGCTATTATGCCATAATATATGATTAATTATATCCTAACTTTTTTTTTTTGAGTTCGAATATGACCCAATCGAAGCTACTTTGCTTCGTTAATTTACTAATAATATTATACACATACTACATATATCTTCTGCAAATTTTTCCTTTGCTCATCTATTATCATAGCTCGGAGACTTAGGGTGCATTCTCTTGGCTGATCAGGTCTAATCAGGGCTTTAGACATGGTAAGGTTTAATTAGGTGTAGGCATAAGGTAAAATTAGACCGGTCAAGTCCAATCAGATATTTTCAGGTGAAGACAATACACCATTGATTGACAACTACATCATGTAATCATGTCCAAAGAGGCTCCCAAAGTGAACCTTCTAAGTTGTTATCATCAATGAAGCACGCGATATTACTTAAGCCACTGTTGGGATGTTCGGGTGATTGTGACTGAGATGAAGTATTAGAGGGTGGAGATTCATCATGTTGGTGAGCCATTTCCATGCAAATTAAAGCCAAAAGGTTGGCTTGTTGACATTTCATATTCACAAGTTCAGCTTGAGCCTTAGCTAATTGCGCTTGGAGATCGTTTACTTGTGTCTGAAGCTGACATATAGCTCCTGCACATCCGTAAACTGGATCTCTTAGTCGTGCATTTGCTTCGTACACCATGCTGCTTACTGCATCTGCCCTTTGTGACTCTGGCAGTTCCTGATATGTCATTGTAATTCACAGGTGTTATCTCCTTCCCATAATATATAATTTAGTCTCTTGTTTTGGTGGATTAACTTTAAAATCTTTTGACGAATATTACCATTTGTATATATAAAAAAACATATGGATGTGAGATTTTGTTAGGGATTGGTTCGCGGTGTTTTTTTTTTTTATTTCGGTTTTTTATATTTTTATTGATACGGAATTGAAGATATTAAAGGTTGAGTGTAAAAAGAAACAAGACGTATAGGAATTGTGATTAATTGAGATTCTCTGTCTTTATGCATGCATTTATTTCATTCTCCCACTTTTGCTTGCACAACTAATACAATTATTGATAGATATGGTCAAAATTAGTTTGCCTAGTAAACAGGTTATATTGGCTCAACATATCATCAATGAAGTATTGGCTGTACGTGGAAGTTTAGGTTATAACTCATTTTCAGACATTAATACATTAATTACACATACAAGATGACTAATTAGTTTGCCCGTTCTTTTGGGTGCGAACCGAACGGCGAACCGAACTGAGAGAAACTCAAATACGGAGTAGCGAGCGAACGAACAGGCGGGCGAATGGGCGAAAATAAGTCCAAAAGAACAGGGTTAAGATAGACATAGTCTTCAACTCGTTTGGTAGACAGTATTATACAGTGGCAATAACCATAAACTTTTTGGAGATTTTGTGAATAAAATCTCATGAAAATGTTCCTAGTAGTCTGGTAATACTTTTCCATCTCCAAATAACTATATTTTGAAAATATTTTGAGGTTACAACGTTAATGAAGAAAATCACATCTTTGAGAATGATGTTCACAACCATGGAGATCGATAAATTATTTTTTTACTATTATTTCATATAAATTAAAATTATTTATTACCAATTATGATCTAATAAGCCGTTAATAATAATGAAATCGTACTTAATATATCGGGTTCACTGGTAAAAAAATTATGTACATACGAAAAATAACATTTAACATCACTTTAATCTTAAATATCTATTTGACATAAAGAACCCTAATCAAATGATGGGCTGGTTTTAGTTTTCTTAAGAAATTTTGTAATTAGAAATTATACCAACATATAAATTATCCATAAAGTCAAAAACTGAAGTTCAACACAATACTCAACCTCACTTACGTATGCTTTGACACTCTATAGCAAATTAACAAAGCAATGGCGGCCTTGCCATTCTAATATATTCCAAGTTATATCATCAAGAGTTTCAACTAATCTCATCCAATCAAATAATTTCAACTAATCTCATCCAATCAAAGAGTTTCAACTACTTAGTTTGTCGTCTGAGCACTTAGGATACTATCTAGGACTCCAAAAGGGGTACATATGTCTTTTCAAGCTTATTAGCAAGATGAATAAGGAAAAGTTAAAGCGGCAAACAACCTAAGTGGTTATTTGGGAGAGCAAAATGATGTAGTCAACAGACATGAAATCATTTAGATGTTCGTTTGGTAACTACTAAAAGAATAAAAGAACAAATTTTGGTAGGTGGTTTGTCAATTAACCCCATCAAAGGTATTATGCCATCCACTAGCTACCATTTCATCTCCATGGGTATTTTGGTAATTTTGGTGATCCAGCCTTTTATGGGTTCTAGAATGCCTACCCTTTAGCAAGATTAGCTTTAGTCTTTGGGAACATTGTCCCAGACAAGGCATGCTTTTGCTCTTTGCTGCATTCACACAACTCCGGCCTTCTCAATTCCTTCTAATCCAGAATATCATCAAATATTTGAAAAATGTTAAATTAAACCAAATACTACTTCTTTAGTCCCAATTAAATTTGAAATTTTTTTTACTCAACAAAGACATGCGTTTGGCCGTTAGTATATCTAATTACTTCATTGTAAATAAATTATAGAAATGAACATTCAAACTAATGTACTATTATCTCAAATATATTAACGACAAAATACGGTCAGAGTTGATGGACTTTGATAACGATTAATACGACTTAATAAATCATTGTTTCAATACATATAACCATATTTATTAAACTTAACTATTATGCGGTTTAAATAGATTTCATATGTAATCAATGTTGTAATTTATTTGATTTGATGGCTTCAAATTTCAAATAATCTTGAAGCCAAATTGGAATAGAATACAATTTTTAACTTCACATATTCCTCGAGTTCAGAAATGATATCATTTTTTCCTCTTTCTAATGTGAATATTGATTTTTCACCTCATCACACTTTGGACAACAAAGAATTAAGTGTCAGCTAGTGGTAGGAGTTCCCACTTCCCAACCATGAGATTGTGGTTTTCTTCCTTACTACCGTCAACTTAAGTTGGATATTGTTATGACTAAGGCTATGTTCAGTTCACCTTATTTTCTTTATTTCGGATCGGATCGGATCGAGATCGAGGCCAGAGATCGAATCGAGATCGGACCGAATCAGATCGATCGAAAAAATAAGTTGAGTCGAATCGGTCGGATCGGATCGAATCGGATCGGATCGTCCGGATAAGTTCATATCAGATCAGATCAGATCAGATCAGATAAGTTAAGATCAGATTTTGCTTATATTTAAAAACTTTTTATTATTGTTATTATTATCATGATTATTATGATTATTAGTATTACTAATGCTATTATTATTATTATTATTATTATTATTATTATTATTATTATTATTATTATTATTATTATTATTATTATTATTATTATTATTATTATTATTATTATTATTATTATTATTATTATTATTATTAATATTACTATTTACTTGTACATTTGTTCAAAAAGATTATTATTATTGTCGTTGTTGTACTTATTAATTATTAATATTGGTAGATGTCGTTGCTATTATTATAATGAAGCTATTTGTGTTGAAGAAGAATGTTAACTTTTTGGCGTTTGTACGTGTTCTTTTTATATTTGTTCTAATTAATAATTCGATATATGATGTTCTTTTTGATGTTGTACATGTAACGAACATGACAATAGTATATGATGTTTATTTTTTAAAACAATTTTGGTAGAATAATATAAATTATATATTACTAGTTTATATAAAACATGAGTAGCATAGGATAACCTAATGGTGTTGTCATCACGTTCAAAATTTTCCCTACAAATGATTTCAAATTTCAACTTATCTTTAAAAACAAAGTTTATATAGAACAAGACAATTATATAAGAAGAATATTTAACCATTTTGTTCAAGATCATATGATTATATATATTTATAGGTTTATTTATAATAAAAAAGAATAATTTATTGATATAACAAAGAACATGTTGTTAGTTAAATCCAAATAAGTCATCAATATAAAAATAAAATCTATCTTTTATTTTTAAAATGTGTTCTTTAAATAGATCTTCTATGCTCTTTCAGTATATGTTCTTTTTTTAATATCATTATATGTTCTTTTCATTACTACCTAAATTATTATTATTAACGGACTTTGAACATGAACAATATGTTTTCTTTACCATGAATAATATGTTTTTTTTACCTAAAATGTGTGTTCTTTTATTTTTAATTTTTTTTGGCCCTTTCGAACCCCGTGGTAAGATGAATTTCCTGCTTTCTTGCACAGGGTCACTCACCTAGAGACCCAACAAGCCCTAACCCCCCTCCCCCACCCACAACAATATTGAAATATATGCTTCAACCAAAATTTGAACCATGGTCTCCCATGTGGGAGGTAAGAAGCCATACCATTGAACCCAAGAGTCCTTAGTCTTTTATTTTTAATTGTATGTTCATATACTAATGTGTTCTTTTTCAAAAAAAAAAACTAATTATAATAATAATAATAATAATAATAATAATAATAATTATTATTATTATTATTATTATTATTATTATTATTATTATTATTATTATGTTATCTATATTATTATTATTATTATTGTTATTATTGTTATTATATTATTTATATTATTATTATATAATTATTATTATTATTATTATTATTATTATTATTATTATTATTATTATTATTATTATTATTATTATTATTATTATTGAAAGTTGTGCATAGTAATAAAATGATAGTAATAATAATACTAGTAATGAGATACAAAGTAATAATAATATTAGTAATAATATGTTTTGTAAAAGATAAGTTCATATCATATCGGATCGTGATCGGATCGGTTCGAGATCGGATCGGATCGGATCGAAAAAATAAGTTCGAGATCGGATCGGATCGAAAAAAAAGTTCAGATCAGATCAGATCAGATCAGATAAGTTCAGATCAGAAAATTTCAGGTGAACTAAACATAGCCTAAATAAATTCCAAGTTTATACTTTGAGTAGTTAGACGTTATTTGTAAAATGGAAACCCCTTATTCACCCGTCACCTTATTATAAGAGTGTCAGCTCTCGACCAATTATTTCCTTTAAAAACGAACAAGTTGCATGACTACAAGGTGGAATGTAATCTTTGTGTTCCATTCATCAACCCATTGACCTAGAACAACACACCACTGTCTCAGTGCTATATATTAAAAAGTTAATACGCTGTTTGTCATATATATGCGTATTTTCTTGGACTACCTACCATAATTTTTTTCATACAACTTATACAACTGTCTCAGTGCTATATATGGGTAAAGAAGTTTCAAAAACTTACTCTGGCGAAATATAAACCATACTATTTCTAGAAAAAGTAAACAAGATTCTTTCTTTAACGTAATTGAAAGCAAATTTACACATACTAGAAATCAAAATTTGCAAGCTATACCTACAAATATTAGAACGATGTCTTTAATAATAAGGAAAGCACATATGTCATAGTTAACTTTGCCTATCGATGTTTCTATAATTATTTGGGTTCCTATTGTGTTAAACCAAAATTTGAATTGCAAGTTCTTTATAAGTTTTACAAAGTTTCAGAAATTTAATTAAGTTATAAGTAAAAAAAAGGTGAACAGAGAATTATTACCTGGAGGAATTTGATAATATTGCTAGCTCCAAAAACACGGTGAGCAATAGAGAACTTAAGGGGCTCGGTGGGAGGAAAGTAAGGCGCCAAAACACATTTGTCAGCGCATCTCCGACGTAAGATCTTGCAGGCAGCGCAAGGACTAACAACCACCGCCGTCGCATGGGACGGCGGTGGAGGAACTTCACAGGAAGAGGAAGAAGGAGAAACAGAGTCATGGGTGACCATTATCATGGTCAAAAATCGAATGTAGAAAAAAGAACACAAAGGAAAAAGTTGAAATGGAGGGAAACTAAACTGCTTTGCCTTTTTTTCTATATTGGAGAAAGTAGAGGAATTATGTTCTCCTAGCAAAATTTGTAAGGTTCGGACTATATATATTTATAAGTGGAGACCTCGAGGTGGTTGCAAGTAGGAGCTAAAGACTTTAAAGAGTGAAAGTGGAGAAAATGATGTCAAGTGACATTTATATTTTGATTAATATGTAACTTTACGGACACGTAGCCAATGTCTCTATCCCAATTTCCTTTGAAATTGGGCTCCCTATTGAACTCGTATAGCCAGTGAAAGGTAAGCGGTAAGCCTTCCCTCATGTACAACATCAGGAATTATAATGGGTCAGATTTATGATAGGTTTAATATAAAACTTACAAAGGATCCACCCTAACTTACCGAGTCGTGTGGGTTTCATATAAATTAGGTCCTTGATATGAAAGATTATGAAGGCTCACCCTTTTAGGGTGCCTCAGAATTAAAATATATATGAGAATAATTAGAATTTACACCTAATATTACATAAGTACCCTAAGTACTTCTATTACACCCCGCATTTGAAGCGAGGGAAAAACAATGCGCGATTGGACTTCAAAAACTCAAAACGCTTGACTAGAAAGACCTTTGGTGAATATGTCAGCTAACTGTAACTGAGTAAGAACAAAATGAACAACCAAATCACCATAAGTGACATGCTCGTGGACAAAGTGCTAATCTATCTTAATATGCTTACTACGGCTGAACTATACAAGATTAACAGTCAAATACATAGCACAAATATTATCATATAACAAATTAACCGGTTGTCGAATAAGAAGAACCAACTCAGCTAGTAATCAGCGAATTCAAAGTTCAGCGACAGTATAAGCTTCAGCACGATACTCTGCCTCCGTGGAAGACTTAAAGATAATAGGTTGTTTCTTGGAACTCCATGCAATCAAGTTATGACTTAGGTTAACAGAATAGTCAATGGTACATCGACAACTATAGGGGTTGCCGGCCCAATCAGCATCGAAATAGGCAATGATAATAGAAACATCCTTAGAAGGACGTAACCAGAGACCATGATCTGATGTACCTTGCAAATACCTGTAAAAGCGATTCACAACCAATATGTGAGATGTACGAGGTGCTGGCATAAACTGAGAAACAAGATGTACAACATAAGTAATGTTCGGTCGTGTCATAATCAAGTACTGCAAAGCCCCAACCATACTGCAAAACTCACTAGAATCAACTAACAAGTCACCATCAGTCAAGGAAAGACTACGTAGTTCTCGCAGGAAGCGGCGTGCTTACAAGTTTAACAATATGAAGATGAAAATTTTAAGAGATCATTAACATATTTGTTTTGGGAAGAAGTAACCCCCCAAATATACACACGACCTGAACACCCAGAAAATAATGGCTTCAAGTCTAGCAACAGGAGCAAAGGTTTCTTCATAATCAATTCCTTCTTGTTGATTATAACCTTTTACTACAAGTCTAGCTTTGTTCCTCACAATTGTTCCATACTCATCTAGTTTATTTCTAAACACCCATTTTAAGCCAATCACTTTTTGTTGTTTAGAAGAGGGAACTAGATGCCATATCTTGTTTCTTTCGAACTCATTTAATTCAGCTTGCATAGCAGTGATCCAATCAGAATCAGTTAAGGCTTCTTCATAATTTCTTGGTTCTATCATTGATACGAACGCATGAAATGCACAAAAATTCCTTAACTGAGATCTAGTTTGTGTACCTTTGGATATGTCACTTATTATGAGTTCCACTGGATGTGATTTTTGATGCCTCAAAGGTTTTGGTTGAAAATCCCTTATAGGAACCAGTTGTTCCTCTTGAGTTTCATGAGAGGATGAGGAGCTTTGTTCATTTGTTCCTCTTTCAGCGATTGTTGAATTAGTTCCTTCAACATTTTCGTTCTTAGTAGGAACAAACAACTCCATCATCTTGAGGAACAAAGAACATCATTGTTATGAATGTTTTCACCTACTTCGTTCCTTTCCTCTTTTATTTCTTCTTCCTCAATTGAATCTGCATCTTTCTCATTTGCTCGTACCAAGCCAATCTTAAAGTCATCAACCTGTTTGCTTGGATTAAAATTGTCAGATTCATCAAAGATTATGTGGACACTTTGTTCAACACACATAGTTCTTTTATTGTAAACTCTATAAGTCTTACTATGTGATGAATATCCTAAGAATATTGCTTCATCACTCCTAGCATCAAATTTTCCAAGATTATCTTTCCCATTATTATGAACAAAACATTTGCAACCAAATGTTCTGAAATGAGTAATATTGGGTTTCTTTCCAAAATAAAGCTCATAAGGAGTTTTGTTAATTATAGGTCTCATCATGGCACGATTTATTATGTGACAAGCAAGATAATAACACCTCGGCCAAAAGTTCCTTGGAAGTTCACTAGCAATTAGCATGGTCCTCGTCATTTCTTCCAAAGTTCTATTTTTCCTTTCTACAACCCCATTTTGTTGTGGTGTCCTAGGGGCAGAAAAATTATGATCTAGGCCATGGATTCTGCTTAAGTCATCAAATTTATAATTTTCAAATTCTTTACCATGATCGGATCTAATATGCATTAATTTGTGACCACTCAAATTTTGAACTATTTTAGCAAAGACAAGGAACTCATCATAAGTCTCATCCTTACTAGAGAGAAAAATAACCCAAGTATACCTAGAGTAGTCATCAACAATAACTAACACATACCTCTTTCCACTTCTACTTTGAATTCTCACAGGGCCACACAAATCCATATGAATTAATTCTAAAGGTTTTGTGGTGCTTACAATAGTTTTAGATTTGAAAGAGGATCTAATATGCTTTCTTTTTGGCACATGCATCACAAACTTGATCAATATGAAATTTTATAGATGGTAATCCCAAAACAAGATCTTTTGATCGAAGTTTGTCAAGTAATGAAAAGCTAGCATGTCCTAGACGCTTATGCCATAAGAGTGGATCATCTTCAATAACACTAAGGCATGTCAAATTGTTTTTAGGAACAAGATCAAGATCCACAATATATGTGTTCCCTTTCCTTGTTCCTTTCAAGATGACACTCTTAGAGTTAATGTTAATGATCAAGCATTTTTCACTATTAAATTTAACAACATTTCCCTTGTCACAGAATTGGAAAATACTTAACAGATTATGCTTTAAACCTTCAACTAAAAATACATTATCAATGGAATATGATGGTGACTTACCAACCTTACCCATGGCAACTATGTTACCTTTCTTATTGTCACCAAAAGTCACACTTCCACCTTCATAGGTTGAGAGTGAGAGAAACTTAGATTTGTCTACTGTCATATGCTTAGAATAATCACTATCAAGATACCAAATGTTGTTCCCCCTCACTCCAACCTGCAAAAATCAACTTGTTGTTAGTTGTAGGAACCCCTTGTTTCGTGGGTTCCTGTTCTTGACTAGCACTTATTTTGGCAACCCATTTCATGTTGCACAATTTCACATTTTTGCCAATCATTCCAATTCTTAGTTGACATTGAGTTATGTAATGACCTATCTTACCACAGTACATGCATATTTTATCACTAGGTAGGTCAACATATTTCTTAGGCTTGTTCCTCTTCTTGTAGTTTTCAAAACCAAGGCCTTCTTTTCTTTTAGTCTGTGGTCTTTCAATCCACTTAGGAACAGCCATCACTTTGCCTCTGTTCCTTGCAACAACCAGTTCCTTCTTGAGATTACAGATTTGTTCCTTTAAAACATTTTTCTCTTTATTTAAATTTTCGATCTCAGATCTGTAACCTTTCAAAGGAGTTAATCTAATATCAAATGAACTTAGAACAGGGACAAATTCCTTTAAGTGTAAAATTTCTAAATTGATTAGATAACTTTCATTCTTCACACTCTCATATGATTCCTTGATTTTTAAATTTTTATCAAATAAATCTAAGAACCTAGTTTCAACATCGTTCTCATTTTCTTAAGCCATTCTATATGTTCTTTAGAAACTTTAACATCTTGTTCAGTTTTCTCACATTTTTCACGTTCATCTCTACATTCAAGAATTGCATCATAAATAAGATCATAAATTTCAGGCCTAGTTTTGCCATCTAAGTTCGATTCAAGTCCATGTTGGCTTACCTCAACATTTTCTCCATCTTCTTTTCGTCGGTGTTTGCCATGAGGCATAGATTTGCGCTTTCTTCGCTTTGTTATTCTTCTTCCTCTTCGGTCTCCGAATCTCCCCAAGTCGCTATCATAGCCTTTCGAACGTTCGCTTTAGAGAAAGGTGCTTTGGATTCCTTGTTCCTTTCGACTAATCGTTCCTTGTTCCTTTCTTTTGGTCTTATCATTTTCCCAAAGTGGACATTCCTTGATGAAGTGATCTGTACTACCACATTTATGACAAGCAGCTTTGTTAGAAAACTTTTTAGTTTTACCTTTGAAGTTCCCATTCTTCATGTTCCTATACATCTTTCGAAATTTTTGAACCATGAGTGCTGCTTCCTCTTCTTCTGAGTTAGAGTCATCTTCATCATCTGCTTTGAGGGCAATGGATTTTGACTTAGAGCTTTCACCATACTCAGTATCAAGGTGAAGCTCATGAGTCATAAGTGATCCAAAGTCGTTCCAAGTTGAACTTAGTGAAGTCTTTTGTTTCTTGTAAAGCGATGACCTTAGCCATCCATCTATCCTTAGGAAGACTCCAAAGAACTTTTCGAACTTCGTTCCTCTATTGAAATAAACTTACCAAGAGAAGCTAACTCATTAATTATGTTAGTAAAACGAGTAAACATCTCTTGTATGCTTTCCTTAGTCTTCATAGAGAACATTTCATATTGATTCATTAGCAAATCAAATTTAGATCTCTTGACTTCATTAGTTCCTTCATGGGTTACTTCTAGTAAATCCCATATTTGCTTTGCGGATTTGCATCCCATGATCCTGTTATGTTTATGGGGTCCAAGTCCACAATGCAAAAGTTTAACAGCCATTGCATTTACTTCCATTTTTTCGAAATCAGCTTTGTCATATTCAGAGAAGGGTTTAGGAATTACCTCATTTTTGTCATTTGTAGTAGTGACATCAAAATCACCAACTTCAATGACTCTCCATACCTGGTAGTTTTCGGCCTTGATGAATATCTCCATTCCGTTCTTCCAAAGGAGGTATAGAACTTCCCATTGAACATGGGAGGCCTTTGCGTAGAGTAATCTTCCTCAAGTTTCTCGGTGGTATTCATTGTTCCTTGGATCTTTTTCTCAATAGGGTTTCCTATCTTTCATGAGTTCTTGCTCTGATACCAATTGTTATTTTACTAGGAACAATACAAGAGGGGGGGGGTGAATTGTATGTGTAGAAATAAACGTAACTTTTTGCGGAATTTTAAACTTAAGCAAAGAAACAAGCTAAAGGAACACAAGGGATTTTTACGAGGAAAAACTTCTTGGGCCCAACAAGAAGAAACAACCTCGACCACTAGCGATTTTAAACTCAACTCTTTCACTAATTAGGCCAAACAACTTTGTTACAACCTAATTCTACTCTCGGGCCACACCTTGAGTTCCTAAACTCAAGTTCATGAACAATTGTTCCCTTAACAGCTGTTCCTCTCAACTTCACTTGAAGTTTTCTCACTTTAACTCGCTTTACTCAAAGCTTCTCTCTTACATAACTTCACTCAAAGTCCCCTTACCCTAAAAACCAAAATACAATTGATCAAATAAACTCAGTGGGATTAGAGTAAGAAGGCAAAGAACAAATGGCTTTTATGAGAGAATGAAGGCACTGACACTTTACTTAGTTAAACTCACTAATTCACTTGGTCAGACACAATTGGAACTTAATTAGACATTAGTATTTATAGTGGTAATAACTTAGAACGTGGGATTAAAACATGTGTTAGTGGTAAAGTCATTATCCCATGATGTTCCTTACCCGAAGGAACACGTTCCTCAATCAACCCATAATCTCCATGATCACTGTTAAAAGTGGGAGAGAATTGAGTTACTGCTCCCTTAATTTTAGTAACCACTTAAAGCATTATTTCGAAAATCTGATTTAATTAAAAAGCATTTTAATTATTAAAACCAAAATAAAATCCTCTTACCAAAAATATTATCTTTAAAATATTTTCCATAAAAACCGAAAAGGATTTTTATCTTTTATAAAAAAAAAATCTTTTCTTTAAAAAGACTTTCCTTAAAATCAGATTTTTCCATAAATAAAACGGTTACCTAGAATCTAGGCATAAATTACTCAACAGACATAATTAAACCGTTGTAACACTTCATCCTAAGTCTAGTTCCTTTTAATAGTTAGTTTCTTTAACTTATTAGTTCAGCGCCAGTGCGTTTGTTCCTTACAAAGGAAAAAACGCTCATTCTCATTCTAAATTGCCATAGTTCCTTACCATTCTTACTCGCTCCTTTACAATGAACTAGAAACAAAAAGCCTTGTTTTAGTCTTCTTGCTCCAATGCTGCTCCAGTACCAAATTATGAAACATCTTCACTTAGTCTTCAAAATCCAAACTTGATTTCTTCCTTGACTTAGTATTCTCTTTGTTCCTTTCATTGATACCTTGAAATTCATTCACTTAAACAACTTGTTAGTCCAATACTTAGTTTGCATCTTTGTTCCTTTGTCATCATCAAAACTAGGGTTCAACAAAATTGTTAGTAACTTCAAGGCAATAAATATAATTGATTATTCAAGGATCCTCAGGAATTATACCTATACGGCTTAGATTGAAGAGCGCAACGATCTTTAGGCAGAGCAATTGTGGAGCCAGGAACGTAGTATGATCAGTAATTGAAATTGATTTGAAAGGGTTGAAGTATTTTGAGATTTGTAATAGTATTCGGAAGTATTCGTAAGGATTTTTGTGTTCGTAATATAATAATGAAAAGCCCCCCGTAATTCGGGAAATCACGAGTATTTATAGACAAAAGGGGCGTGCGCTGCACGCGGCTTACTGCGCCAGGAGCAGTCCGACGTGGCAGGCGCAAGGCCACGCGTCAGGCGCAGATTGACGCGACTGACGTGGTCAGCCCAATCAGATTTAAGGAGGTGTAAACGCGTTTTTGAAAAGATAATAAAGAAACTTACGTCTCACACAGGACTTGCGTCAGACGCAGGACTCTGTGTGAGTCACAAATCCACGTGTCAGGCGCTCATTGGCTCCCCTGACGCGTTCAGGCCAATGCGCTGGACGCACGTGGCGCGCTGAGCGCAGCCGCCGCGTCCGGCGCATATTCCACCATATTCGATTTTTAATTCTACGCGTCTTTTTAAGATAATTTTCCATCTCTAAAATTCGGAGATTGAATTTTACGGATGTAAAACCTAATTTATATTTAAAATATTTATCAAAGATAATAAAAATATTTATAAAAAATATTTATTAAAATAATAAATATTTAATTGGGCTCTTAAATGGACTTAAAACATTTTATGGGCTGAAAATACAATTAATCATCATGAACAATTAATTGGGCTTTAGAATATCATTTCAAAACACAATTTTGGATTGATTCTTTAGATTGCTCTTCCGTTAAGTCGCGCCAACTAATATCGCGGTATGTTTCATCATTGGATCCTTAAATGGGGAGACATAATTATGTGTCTACAGAAGCCCCCACTTTAACTGAGGTTCAGGAAACCGATAGTCAAAGTATACGGTGTCGGGACGGAGAACGATTCTAAATGCTCTGCAGTTTAGAACTGATCTATATACGCCGTCTCGCAAAACAAAGTTTGTATGCAGGACAATAACTACAAGCAATTTGATTACCCGCGAGAAGAAGATGTTAGCGAGATAGGTGCAAACAACTCAGATAAAGCACATAATGATGCAATAATGCAAACTTAGACTCTCTAAGGATGCATGAGACGCTATGCAAGGATTAAGGCTATGCAAAGCTAAGGGTTGACACGTCATGCAAGGTCAGGGTTATGCAAGACTAGAATGTATGAAATGCAAGGTCAGGGTTTTGCGAGGCTGCAATGCAAGGTCAGGATTTTGCAAGGCTAGAAGATGTGTAGAATGATAGAATAATCAGCAATAGATAGAATGATTTTCGAAAATATTTTTAGTAAATAATCGGGATCCGTAAACGAGGTACGCAGATTGCAACTCTTCGGGAGTTTGATTTGATTTGGAGGAACCACCACATATGGAAGCCCCCACTTTGGGTGAGCTTTCCTTGAATTAGGCACCTTGAGGCTTGATTGAAATGTAGTTGATCTGTCTTGAATCGTTCGAAGTTCTTCATTGGGGATTCTTCTTTGAGGAGTTGTTACAGGCAAAGTCAGATATCGCCAGAAACCATGGAATTATCGGAGAGTCCTTTAGGGACAAGGAGAGTTTTGATTGAAAAATAAAAAGTTTACATTTGTACTTAAATAAATGTAGGTGGGAAAGGCTTTAACGAGGCTAGGTACAGACTCGAGTCTATGTCGGGATCTAGAATGAGTATGCTCCTGAATTCTTGAAAGTCAAATCATTAGACCATGATTAAATTATTTTATTAAAGCGGTCGGACCTCGAGATGAGGATTCCTACGTATCCTTGCGGAATCAGACCATTCGTAGTTCCGGATCTGATTTTTTTTTTGTAGTTTTTTTTTATGCCCTAACTTCTGCCTAGGCCGCCCTTTCGGGTTTTCAACCTAGCGGGCTTGGACATACCTTGAAAAAAGAGTTAGGAATGATGAAAGGTTGAAAGGTTTAAAGGTTTTATGCTTGAGGTTTTGATGAAAGTTCAATTGGTTTGGCGGACATAGGATCATGGATTTGGATTATATAAGCTAAGGTTTTGATGGGTTGAAGGATTTGAATGAGGGGTAGAACTTGTGTGCAAGCCCCCTAACTTGACTTTTTATTTTGCCTTTGGCTTTTTTCTTTTTTGCATTTTTTCTTTTTTTTCGCACATAGAATTTTTTTCACTTTTTTTTTATTTTGCCTGGCATTTATATTTTTTTTATGTAGTAAGGCTTGCACACAAGTTATTGATTTAGGGTATTGGAAGGTTTGAAGGATATTTTTGGAGCGTTGGTTAGTGGAGAGATTATTTGGCTAATGATGGTTTATGGATGATGGAGGGAGAGGGGAATAACTTCTGATCCAAAGTATGTCTTTTTTCATTTTTTTTCCATATCTCTTTTTTATTATTATCAGTCAAGTTCATTAGGTGATTTAAGTTTCATCATCAAATTAGAAGCATAAATAAAATGATGGAAGGCCAATGAAAATGAAAATGAAAATGAAAATGCAATTATTTTATTAATTAGAAATAAATAAGACAAGGCTTATTAGAAATAAAAACCTAAATGACATAGACTCGATGGGAAAGGAAATGAAGGAGCTAGGGGAGGGACTCTCCGACTCAACCTAAAAAACTAGTGGTAAATGACCATGCCCCGGTATTATTTAGGCATTGCCCAAGGGGTTGCCGCTATTGCTGACTTTTACTGCAGGCGAAATTGGCAATCTACCGTCTTCAACCATATCCTGTAGACCATGCTTCAAAGTCTAGCAGTGTGATGTCATATGCCTATTCCTTGATGGTACTTGCAGTAGGCATTTGGATTCCATTTACTGGATCTTTTCTCAGGAGCAGGGTCCGGAGTAGGGCCAATAGGCTTGCATAAAGCCTAGTGAAGGCTTCTTCTAGAGTCATGGCCAATGGAGTGAATGTCCTTTGAGGTCCTTGATAACCTCTCTTGTCAGTAGTTAGGGCATTGATAGAGGTAGAAGGGTTGTTATTACTCTTCTTGAAAGAGTTGTTGTTATTGGAACTCTTGTTCTTGTTGGCTTGTACCTCTTCTTCGATCAGCAGGCTCACCTTATAGAGCTTCATGAAAGACTCTATGAGTTGGAATTTAATATGATCCCCATACATAGGCTGCAGGTTACGGATCACCAGTCAAACTTGATCCTCTTGAGATGGCCTATTAATCATTTGTGCAGCTTTTTCTCTCCACCTGTTAAGGAAGGTGACGAAATCTTCATTGGAATTCTGTTTAGTTAACTCCAATTCATGAAGGCCAATGGGAAGCTGAGTATTGTATATGTATTGTTTGTGGAACTCTTCCCTGATATAGTCCCAATCATTCAGCTTGGTCTTATTCAGTGACCTGCACCACTTGGATGGATGTGCATCCAAGGTCAAGGGAAAGACATAAGCAAACAGGTCCTTGCTCATGCCTTTGAGAGCCATAGATATGGAGAAAGCTCTCAAATGATCATTTGCGTCTTCGACCCCCTTGAATTTGGGGAGCTCACCCAATATTATATTTTTACGGAGTTTTTCCCTCAGTTCAGGATCAATGATGTCATGGTCATGATCCTGACCCTTGAGTGCAGGAATTGATTGGATCAATTGCTCGAGTTTCTCAAACCTCAGTTCTGTCTCGGTCATGCTAGGAGGTGGTGGTGGTGGAGGAGTGTCATCCTGCTCTTCTTCTTCAGTTTGTTTCTCTCTCAGTGCCTTAATCACTTTGTCTTGTTCCTCAAGGCGACAATTCATCAGTGTAAGTGGAGCCATAATGGCACTGAGCTGTTCATTAGCGTCTCCCATTTCAGATGATGATTCAGAAGAGTCGGAGGTTTCGTCTGAAAAGGTGAGGACGCGTTTGACGAGTTTAGGAGTAGGTTGACCTTGTATCCTCTCTGTCGGGCGTTCCCAAGTTATAATCTCACGACCTATCCAGAACAGAAATCGAATGGACCTCATAAATTTTAAGAAATGATGTTTCGAAATGAGAAATGGAAATGGGGGATGGAGAAATGGAAATGGAGATGAGAAATGAGGATGAAAGTGAAAGTGGAAATGGAAATGGGAAATGAGTAGAAATGGCTATGATTATGATTATGACGGCTACATGGGCCTAACTATATACATATGCAGATATGGACTGGACTGGACTATGCAAGCAGACTAGACTAGACTTTTCAAACAGACTAGACTCAAAAGGATTGTCTATGCTAGCTTCGCTAGACTTAGGGAGGAATTGCCTTCGCCAGACTTGATAATTTGGGGTTGCTACAGATGAAAAGTAGGAGTAGCTTCGCTAAACTCGGAGGGTGCCTTTATGGTCTTAGAGGGTAACTAGCTTCGCTAAACTCGGAGGGTTCCTTTATGGTCTTAGAGGGTAACTAGCTTCGCTTGGTCAATGGTGTCGATATGGTCTTAAGGGTGACTAGCTTCGCTAGGTCAAAGGGTGCCGTTTTGGACTTAAGGATGACTAGCTTCGCTAGGTCAAAGGGTGCCGTTATGGACTAAGGATGAGTAGCTTCGCTAGGTCAAAGGGTGTCGTTATGGTCTAAAAGGGTGACTAGCTTCGCTAGGTCAATGGGTGTCGTTATGGTCTTAAGGATGACTAGCTTCACTAGGTCAAAGGGTGCCGTTATGGTGTTAAGGATGACTAGCTTCGCTAGGTCAAAGGGTGCCGTTATGGACTTAAGGATGACTAGCTTCGCTAGGTCAAAGGGTGCCGTTATGGACTTAAGGGTGACTAGCTTCACTAGGCTTAATGGTTTGGACTTCGTCTTATATGAGTTTGGAAATTGACTGGATTAGATTTAGGAAATGAGTTATGGACCTGATTTTGGACTTAGTCCTATAGTGGTTCGAAATTAGACTTGGAAATGCACATGAGCTCGACATTGGAAATGGATTGGAATAGACTTGGATTAGACTTGGACTGGGCTTAACGTAAACTAGGACTCACATAGAGATGCAAATGGGCCTAGATTTGACATTGGCTAGACTTATATGGGCCTAAGATGGACTCTAATGCTAGCGGGCCTAATATGAATTCATGGACTCAAATTAGATGGACCTAATATGAATGCAAAATGGACTCTAATGCATATGGGCCTAAAATGAATGCAAAATTGACTCTAATGCACATGGGCCTAAAATGAATGCAAGTGAACTAGATTTGGGCGATTGGATTGGATTGAAGGTGTTTGATTTGGGCATAGAATTTTCGAAATTCGTTTTTAAAAGGAACCCCTTGTTTTTATCTTTTGTTAGGAAAAGATGATGGATTAATTTTGAAAAATATATTTTTGTAAATGTCGTGTATGATGATGATTAGTAAATACTTTTTGAAAAAGGTAGAATAGACATGAGTGTATGATTGATTTTAAAAAATGTAAGTTTTTGAAATTGATTGAATATGCTAAGGTAAGATTGATAGGGAAGATTAGTTGAACAGCAGGGAGAAAGTGGGAAGAGGTAGACATCCATGACAATTCTAACTCTATCATGACCATTTTTCTAGATGCACTTTTTTTTCAGGACAGACTTGACCTTGCATGAAAAGACTGATTATTTTTGAATTAGGTGACACTCCTAAAAAGACCATTTTTTTTACGCGAAGGCAGACAGACCGAACATAGGATTGACCACCACGACGAATAAATCAAAGAAAAGCATGTGATGCACAGACTGCGTGCCGCGCATCATTGCTGCGCGCGGCACACAGTCGTGCGTCTGGCACGGGAGTGGTGCGCCAGGCGCAACTTAATGCACTTGGCGCACTACTCCCCCGACATGTTTTTCGGGGATTTAGGCGAAGTTTTGGTCGATTGACAATTTTGTTTAGACGCGACTTTTAGGAACGACGAATAATAATGACGATTTGAAAAGATAATAACTGGTAAAAACTGCAATCACAGGCAAATGTCATATAACATGGATGTTAATGTTCCAACCTAAAGTCCAGTTCTATGTTTTAAACTATTGGTCAGGTTTAGGTTCAGTCTAAAGGGTCCATGACTAAGAGATTGATCCAACGCTTCGTACCCCTGCTTAAAGAGGTGGCCACGTGTAAGACGCACTCCAGTTCTCAAGTCAGGAACAACAGAACAATGTCATGGTTGGGTAGGTTTGCTTATAACTAAAATCCAACACTGTCGCTCAGGAAGCTTTTGGAAGGACAAAGCGCAAACCCCCCGGGGTGACCTCACACATAGAACATGTGCTAATGTGGCAAGGTAGATTGTCCATATGGTGGCTGAACAATAGCCATGCATATGCAAAACAATATATTTTTTAAAGGCATAAAAGGAGAATGAATCGTATTTTTCAAGTTTCACCCACTCATTTAAAAAAATTAATTTTCTTAAAATCCTCCCCAGTGAAGTCGCCAAATTGTAGGCGTGTTTTTATTTCGCCTACGCAGTGTGAGCGCGTATTTGATTTGACTAACCCATTGTTAAGGTTTTATTGAAAATTGTTTTGAAAGAAGTCGCCAACAATTCTTTTTAGGAAGAATTATAAACCTAATTGGATATTGGAAAACAGTAGGGACATATTAGGGACTTATCCAATGTAGGTTTCCCCGTCTAGATTCCATAGATGGATAAAATGAACCAAAGATTGAGTTCGGGGGTGAGGGTACGAATAGGGTCATAATGAACCACATTCGCCCAAAGCTGGCCTTTACTATATACCGATTCATTATAAATTTTATGCCAAAGAATAATCATATAATATTTTAAACACCCTAAAAATATTTTAGTGTAGGTTGGTTCAGGAAACACATAAAAAGACTATTTTTAGTGAAAAGTTATTAAGCAATAATATTACAAGGTTCCTAGCAGGTTGTCCAAATTATCTGAATTAGTTAGAACAATTCTTAAGGTTTTGTTTAGCAATAATAACATGTGGGTGATAAAAATCATGCAGGACAATCATAATAATATGTATAGAATAATCAGACAGGCATAAAATATACAAAGGCATGAATAATAATAATATGAATATAAACTAAAGCGTAGAAAATAGATTAGAATATACACAGTAGAACGATTATTACTTAAAGATCTACATCATGAAATAAATTATTAGTAACTTCAAGGCAATAAATATAATTGATTATTCAAGGATCCTCAGAAATTATACCTATGCGGCTTAGATTGAAGAGCGCAACGATCTTTAGGCGGAGCAATTGTGGAACCAGGAACGTAGTATGATCAGTAATTGAAATTGATTTGAAAGGATTGAAGTATTTTGAGATTCGTAATAGTATTCGGAAGTATTCGCAAGGATTTTTGCGTTCGTAATATAATAATGAAAGGCCCCCGTAATTCGGGAAATCACGAGTATTTATAGACAAAAGGGGTGTGCGCTGCACGCGGCTTATTGCGCCAGGCGTAGTCCGACGTGGTAGACGCAAGGCCACGCGCCAAGCACAAATTGGCGCGACTGACGTGGTCTGCCCAATCAGATTTAAGCAGGTGTAAAAACGCATTTTTGAAAAGATAATAAAGAAACTTGCGTCCCACACAGGACTTGCGTCAGACGCAGGACTCTGTGTGAGTCACAAATCCACGTGTCAGGCGCTCATTGGCTCGCCTGACGCGTTCTGGCCAATGCGCTGGACGCACGTGGCGTGCTGAGGGCAGGCGCCGCGTCCGGCGCATATTCCAGCATATTCGGTTTTTGATTCTACGCGTCTTTTGAAGATAATTTTCTATGCCTAAAATCCGGAGATTGAATTTTACGGATGTAAAACCTGATTTATATTTAAAATATTTATCAAAGATAATAAAAATATTTACAAAAAGTATTTATTAAAATAATAAATATTTAATTGGGCTCTTAAATGAACTTAAAACATTTTACGGGTTTAAAATACAATTAATCATCAGGAACAATTAATTGGGCTTTAGAATATCATTTCAAAACACAATTTTGGATTGATTCTTTAGATTGCTCTCCCGTTAAGTCGCGCCAACTAATACCGCGGTATGTTTCATCATTGGATTCTTAAATGGGGAGACACAATTATGTGTCTACAAGACCCTTCCCTATTGCTGCAACTTTGTCTATCCCCATTTTTCCCCAAATTCGCCTAATAAATCCCTCCATTACCAGAAAAGGTGGATTCGCTCCTATTACATAACAAATGATAGCATTCTCCCAGTATTCAATTTCTTCTTTCACATCATCAAATTCAATCTTAATTGTGGAAGATTTCTATTGCAATTCTATGTTATTCACAGTATTATCTTGTTTATTAATTCCATTGACCTTTAAAACATTCAAAAAAAGTTGCTGAAACCAGGTGAACTATTAATTGTGAATTTATTAATGTATAATTGTTAGTTTAAGTTTTATTTTAATTATAAAGTTAATTAAATAAATAATGTAGATATTAGAATAAAAATGAATGGTCGCACTACAAGAAAAATCGCCTATAGAGGCAAATTGTGGTTGCCTCTAAGAAGTCCATCGCTAAATATTGGTTACATCTAAAAGCATCTTTTTGAGGTAATATAACTTGTTATTTCTAAAAGGCTTTACATCTAGAGGCAACCATATATTCTTGCCTCCAAATATAATTAGAGGCAATATAAAAAAATTGTTTCTAAAAACCAAATATATTTAGGGACAACCATATAATTTTGACGCATAATACAATTAAAGGCAATATATAAAGTTGCTTCTAAAAACCACATATATTTAGGGGCAACCATATAATTTTGACTCGAAATATAATTAAATACAATATCAAAGCTTGCTTCTAAAATCCACATATATTTCGGGGCAACCATATCATTTTGTCACGAAATAAACATAATTAGAGACAATATTTAAAGTTGTTTCTAAAAATGATATATATTTAGGGGCAACTATTTCATTTTGTCTCGAAATAAATATAATTAGAGATAATATTTAAAATTATTTCTAAAAATGACATATATTTAGAGTCAACCATATAATTTTAACTCAAAATATAATTTAGATGCAATATCTTATATTTTCCAAATAATTATAGTTATATGCAATTTAAGGCTATCATGAAAAGTGTTTAGATGCACCGAAAATAATCTAACGTGTTCTTTCATAGATTTTCGAACACGTCGCCTATATGAAGTAACCATAATAAAATTATAAAAGTAAAACAATAAATTTCATGGAAATCGAAGATCTACTAACTCAAAGTACTATTATTAACAAAAGAGAATAAATTGTTGTATAATCTCAACTAAACAAAACAACATGGAAGCCCCAAACTAACAAGAACCACAAAAAATAACAAAAACTACCAAAGCTAAACTAAGTCAACATCGGTCCAAAATAGCGGAAAAACTGCAAATCACGCAGTAACAAAGTGCAGATCAGTGGGAGCAGACAAGTGAAAACCAACGAGCTATACAAAATAGCAGCAACACCAATGAGAGAACGAGGAAGTATTCTCCCATACCCGGGATGGGGCGACGGTTGCCCATATCAGGGGCAAAATTGTAATAACGCTGAAAAGGAAAGGTAAAAAGGTAATTTTATCTTTATGGCCATAAAGAGAACTTATGTCACTTGATTCCCGTTGGCAGGAGAAACAATAAGCAAGAAGCAACATCAGAGAGGGGATAAAATTAGCTGGGGAAAATGCAAAATGTGCAACTAGAAGAAACACGCTAAATCGATTCTTGCTTCAATTTTCACGAGTACATCTCCACCTCTAAGTAGGTATTATTTCTATTTTTATAGGTTAATTTCTTATTTTTTTTCTTCAAATTTTGGAACGTTTTTTGACTTTTAAATTGGATCTGAGTATAATAGCTTTCAATTTCGGTTTTGAATTACTTGGTTCAATTCTTGAATGTGATGTCAAAAATTCTGTCTTGGAGTTCTGAAATTTGATTGGAAAGCATAATTTAAGTCATTGGGTAATGGTGTGAAGGAAAAGATAAACCAAAGAACCAAAATCCTAAGGTCTTTTTATTGAATTTGACTTCCATGCCCTATCTTTATGCTCCATCAATTCTTGTTTATGCGTGACTTCAGTTTCTTTTGCTTATGCTCTTTCAGTTTTTGTTTTTTTTTGGTTTGATTTTTACTATGTTGCTTAGATGAAGTGGAGGTACATATCCATGGAGGTGAAAAACTTGTAAGTTTCGACCTTCATTTTGCTCAAAATGATCTTGTTTGGGCGTTTATGTGAATTGTTCTTTGAATGAATTTATAGTTGTTGATTGAATTGGTCCAAAATTCTAGAGTTGAAGGTATTAAATGGGAGCTATTAAATAGGTGTGGCAATAAATTTAATAATGAAATGTAGATTTCCTTAATTCATTTGGCATTATTGATTGAATAGTTCTTTGTAATTAAATGTAATCGATTATTGAATTAAATGTGATTAATGATTGCATTGCGATTAGTGGTTGAATTTGGTGCTTTGTTATTAAACACTTACAGGTAGATAGATTGATTTTGTTACAGTAATTAAGTAGCTCATAAATGAATGAATTGTTGCTGTAACTTATTTGCTTAGGCGCAATTTTAAAATATATGGGAAAATAAACCCGCTTCGATTTTGTACTCCGTCCATTGCGATCCCCGAATATCTCTCCAACAGTCCAACTTTTGGTAACCGATATGCATGAGCATTTGACAATTAGTAGAAGTAGAAGAACAAAGAAGCTCTAGGTGGTTTAAGTTATTTGGATTTCAGCGGGAATGGGCTAATGAAGAGTATTTCGGGGTAATTCTCTTATTAAATCCTTGTTTGATATCTCATCTCGCTTATTTCTTTTTCAATCTCATGTTGTTATCAACTTAGACACAAGGGTGGTAGTGTCTCCGGCTAGTTTATTGTATATACCTTATCTTTTGAGAATTTATCTTTGTTGGTTAGTGTAACAATTTAACTAGTTCGAGACAAGTAATTCAAATTTCAAGACTTGCGGTTCATAGAAATTAAAGTTCATAGTATTGAACATATTATGACTTGTGAGATAGAATTTTCTTTGGTAGCTAGAAGTTTTAGCGAGAAATTCACATAACAACTACATAAGACATTTTTCTAGGGTCATGAAATATGTTGTTGAGCTTGTGGCTTTTTAGTTTTGACCCTAGATGTGGAGGACCCGAATATAGACCACTTGTGTTTGCTCATGACTTACTCATATTGAGAGAAGTACATGTCTTGAAGCTAATTGGTCCAAATCAATTCTTGAAGGTTTTCAAGTTTTCTCAAACACTACAAAGATTAGTGTCTTGGCACAGGACTAACATAGACATCTCATATGTGATATAATGGATCAAAACTAGTTTTGAGGTTTTAGATTCATAAGGGAAGTGCATGCAGTTGCCCTTGCGAGCGATAGTATATATGATATGGATGATGAGGAATTGATCCTTGTGTAACTGTCATATTGATGAAGTTGGTAAAACATTAGTGCAACAATATGAGATATATTGTAAAAGAGGAGTATGCAGCATATGTGCAAAGATCAGTGTAGTGTATCAATAATGGTTTAGATTACTATGAGTAGTATTAGTTGATGTATGGCTGTTTACCGACCCCTTGAAGGCGTTAGGCTGTATGATTTAAAAGTTTTGCAATATATTTAGTCATGTGTTCAAATATATATGGGTCTCCTACACTATAAGCTTTAAAACATGTACTATAATGTGGGTTTCTTATGATCCTTTCAGATATACATACGCGTAGCAATGTTATGAACTTCGGGTTTCACTTTCAATTGGTGAGGTTAATTATTTGGGATTGAATTGTAGAATCATAGGTTGTATTTGTTGAGTAGTGAGTACCAATTACATGATACTTATCATGTACTTCCTCCGTTCCTTTTTGTACTAATTTAAAATCTTGACACTATCTAGAAGTGAAAAGAATATTCTAGATTATTTCCAATATGTAGGATAAGCATAGCCATGTAGGGTCTTATTTGATTAGTCTTGATGAGTATATTAAGAACATCATATATATATATATATATATATATATATATATATATATATATATATATATATATATATATATATATATATATATATATATATATATATATATATATATATATATATATATATATATATATATATATATATATTTTTAGTAATATGTAAACATTGGGAACTACCTGGGAAAGAGTTAAGAACGGGTTCAAGAAGAAGCAAAAACCACTTAAATGGAAAAACCGATTGTATTTCGTCCTTTGTTCTGGGGAAAGTTCTTTCATAGAATTATCCACTTAAGGATTCACTTAGTATGATGCATAAATTCTTTCTCATTCTTTTTTTTTATGTTTGCGGCTCTGCCGGACCAGCAGTTATAAGCCCAAGATCCAGATATTAATGATTTAAAATATGCATTAATAAAAGTAAAAAAAAAAAAAAAAAGCAAATAAGGACGTTGAATGTTCCTATGATGTCATCATAATGTAGTATATAGAGCATCACTTGTTATTTGTAAGAGGTTATACAAAATTACTTTTTTTGTTGGCAAAGATACAAAATTACTTATTATCAACATCTTTATTACAAAAGTTACTTATATATCTTTTTTTTTTGTAGCATCTCTATCTAGAGCCTTTTTCCGAAGTGGAGATGAATGGTATTTCAACAATGCTCTAGAATTTTAATTGGTCATTGTTCGTAGTTTTTGAGTATTTTGGAGTATTTTGAAGTATAATAGATTAAAAGGATATTTGTAATGCTACAATGTAAAAATACTTATTAATTACCTCTTAATCAATACGTTTACATATTCATGTATTAGTTTCATTATTGTTCTAATAATGTATGTGATAAAATATGATATTTGGATTTATATTGAATATATTTTGTTGGACTACATGAATTAATATGTTGTAAAAGGAAAAAAAAAACTTATGCATGTTAAAGGTGACTCAATTTATTGTGTAGGTTTCAGATATATTTCTTGAAGAATCGTTGCCTAGTTTGTACCGGTTTTAGATATATTTCTTGAAGAATCGTTCCCTAATTGACTTATGTAGTAAGATGTTTTAATATTATGCTAAGTTTTTAAAATCAGGTTATGTTAGTAAATCGAAGATGGGTTATGTAGTTACTTGGAATCTGTACTAAATCGGGTCATATCATATCATATCAGATTATGTAACATTCATATCCTTATATGTTACAATCATATCAGTAACCCTTATTATCATATCAGATTATATGAAATTTATATCAAAGAGTTTAATATGAATAATAATCAATTAGTAGCTAATAAGTACTCTCTCTGTTTTTTTATCCTACTCACTTGGAATCTCGATACTATTCATACTTAGAGAGAATCTTCTCAATTCTTTTCAATTTATGAGAAAAATTATAGTCATGTGGAGACGCGCACATAAAAGTGAGAAAGATAAAAAAGAGAGGGAGTAACAACTAGTGGCTAATAAGTGTTTCACTTAATTGCTAAGGTAGCTAATAAGTAACACCTTAAGTATATCAACTCATATTAAACTCATATGAAAATAAGAATTAACAATTAGTAGCTAATTAATTAAAATTAGTAGCTAACAAGTAACAATTAATTGCTAAGAAGTAACAATTAACTACTAAGAAGTGTTTCACGTAGTTGCGAAGGTAGCTAATAAGTTTCAACTCATATTCAACTCATATGAAGCTAATATGAAGCCAAGAAGTTTGTAATTGTAATCCAATTACTACGTTATAACCAATATATTTAAGAGTGTGTAATGTAACCAACTATTATGTTATTACTAATAACCCTTCAATTGAATTCATATCAAAAAGGGGTTAAATTATGTCCAAGATTGAGTAAATCATATCATAACATAACTCAATCATATCATTTTAAAAACTATTTTTTCCAATGATAAGTCGTGAAAGGAGTAATATGATTATTCAAGTATTAAGCCGTGAAAGGACTAATATGATTATCACATAACTACAATTAAACGACTAAATGAAAAAAATCCCATTACTCCAATTGTTATAAAAATACCTAAGTCTAAGAAATATTACTACATTACTTTATTCCAATAATAAGCCGTGAAATGAGTAATATGATTATTCAAGTATTAATAAGCCGTCCAAGGACTAATATGTTATTACTTAAGTCAATTAGTTAATTGATAAGTCGTATAAAGAAATAAGGATTCATATTACTCATTTAAGACGTAAAAAAGGTTATGCAGTTTAATAGTAATCCAATTAATATGTAATAAATAATACATGTAAGAATTTGTGATAACCATTGTTATTAAAGTCCCCGTCCGGATTTTACGATCCTACGATTTTACGATCCTATGATTTTACGATCCTTTGATTTTATGATCCGAATTCTATATTCCGAAGGACCTTTTCGATCCCGATCATATAAGAAAATGTTCACTTTTAAATACTTAACAACCATACAATCCATATCATAATCCATATCAAAGTGGGGTATAATTATGTCCATCATTGATTAAATCATATCTGAACATCATTTAATCATATTATGTTCTTACTTCAGAATCCTTCAATTATTCAACTATAAGCCGTCAAAGGACTAATATGATTATTCAAGTAATAAGTCGTCAAAGGGACTAATATGTTATTACTTAAGTAATTAAATAAGCCGTTCAAAGAAATAAGGATTCATTTTACTCAGTTAAGCCGTGAAAAGGAAAAGCAGTTTAATAGTAATCTAATTAATATGTAATAAACAATACATGTAATAGTTTGTTATAACCATTGTTATTAATGTCCCTATCCGAATTTTACGATCCTACGATTTTACGATCCTTTGATTTTATATGGTCCGATTCTATGTTCCGGAAGGACCTTTTTGATCCCGATCATATAAGAGTATATGTTCACTTTTAAATCATTTAAAATTCATATCATAATTCATATCATAATTCATATCGAGTGGGGGGTGAAATTATGTCCATCATTGATTGAATCATATCGAAACACCCGATCAATCATATTATGTTCTTACTTATTTTGAAACATTATATACCTACTACAATATAAACTTATGAATTCACATAGTACTAAATTATACATTCGAAGAGGATAATATATTATCAATCAAGTAATGTGAGTACGGTAAGCTAATAAGCTATTGTAGCAATACAGTTCATTCATATCAAAGTGGACCGAAGTTGAATCAGAAACTGATTAAATTGTATCCCATCATAAATGAATCATATCAAATAAGAATTTATTCATATTATTTGGTTATCCACTTAGTGGATCAAATATTATATTCTCTTGGAAAGGAGTTGAAGTAACTGATTTAGTGGGGTGAATTAATGTAATGATTCAAACTTTATCGCTCATCGGAAGAAACGGTACGTGTCGCATGAACCTCCTATGAAATTAATGAAACTGATACTCATGTATGATATTTCAAGTAATCTACCAATATTAAATGAATTTGGTAACCTTTTTTTCTCTATTTTAGTAATGAATGGTAGTCATATTTTACGGTATTCTCTAATTTAGTAATTTACTATTATGTAATTTAGTAATTTAGTAATTTTTTCTTTCTCTATTTGAGTACACTTGATGGTTTTCTCTGATTTAGTAATTTACTTTCTCTATTTGATTATACTTTATAATTATGTGATTTATGAAGCGTAGCGTAAGTGTAATCTGAAGTGTTTACCTGGTACAAAGTGTAGGTGTAAATCATGCGTGCACTTATCACGGTGTAAACAAGGTTATTCTATAGTTGGTAAACAAGGTTTTTTTGTTCATCATGTCTTTTTAGAATGAAAGTTCAGGGTTGACTATTGAACGAGTTTAAAAGTGACTAGTACCAAATGAACGAGTTTAGATGTCACTATTATCGATAAGAACTCCTGTTTATGTATTTGAAACCCTTGTTATTGTTAAATCAACTCGTGTTTTTGTTACATGAACTCCTGTTTGTGTATGTAAATATGATTATTCAACTATAAGTCGTCAAAGAACTAATATGATTCACTTACAATCTCATATTTGTGATATGATTCATTAAATATAAGATATGATTCACTCAATTTGTGACAAGATTCAACCAGTTTTTGATATGTACCCATCAATTTGTGATATGATAATGTTGTGATTTACTAATTTTTTTTATAAAGGCTCCTCCAATTAGTGATATGATCCACTTACAATCTCATATGAATTTCATGCTATAATAGGACTAAGTCAGTTTGTGATATGCGTATGATATGTGTAATTGAAATTTTGATAGGACTCACTCCCTTTATTATATGAAGGGATTTTATTCTACTCAATTGTTAATCTGATTTACTGAATATATTATATGGTTAGGCCTACTAGTTATTAGTTTATTAAACTAGTAGCTAATTCACTTAATTGCTAAGGTAATGTAACTAATAAGTAACACCTTAAGTATTTTAACTCATATTACTCATATTAAACTCATAAGTACATGATCATTAACATTGTCAATGGTCCTAATGTTTAGTTAGTAATGAACGATCGGGAAATTGTTCAATAGTTCTCGTAATTCTCGTAATGTTTTAGTAATAAGTCATGGAAAAGATCATTAACATTAGCAATGGCCATACTGTTTAGTTACTAATGAATGATTGTAGTAGTGTTTAGTAATTCTCCTAATGTTTAGTAAGTCGCAAAATGTTTAGTAATGGTTAGTATCATGTGTGCATGAAATCATCTCATATACATGCAAAATCATATCACATACATGAAAATTCATATCATATAAAAGAAAAATCATATTACTGTGAGAAACACTCAAATTGCATTTTGTAAGTTACACCATGAACAATGAATCATATCTGAAGCCTTCGGAATCGTATCTGAACTACGTTTAATCATATCGAAACTATGTAGAATCATATCACAAGTGAAAAGACTCCATCGAAATGAACCTAATTTTTAGTAGTGGAATCATTTCATTAGTGGATATATAGTTTGGTAGATCTTGTTTTTTACTCTCTATGTCTATTTTGTAACTTTTAGATGTAGGGACCTAAAGATATTAAAAGTTAAAGTTAAAGAAACTTTGTGACAATGCGTGACCTGCACACGAAGCCTACGGTTGAACTTTTCCGGATGAAATGCACAACAAAACTAAGGAGGTTGGCTTATCTATGGGTTTTCGTAGAGGGGATAGACCCCGCATTTGTTACATTGTACCATGAAGGTGCATGGGTTGACCTTGAAGGTACTTTCGATAGCGAAGGTGTGCTTAATGGGGATGTAATCTACGTCGTGCCCAATTAAAGGTTCAATGAATGTGGTAATGTTCGTTGTTTAGTTAAATCCTCGTACGTTATATATTAAATAGTTAAGTTAGTCATGTTCGTTTAGTTAAATCATCCTAATGATGTACGTTTTACATTAAATAGTAAAGTTGGTTATGTTCGTTTAGTTACATCCTCCTCTTAATGATGTACGTTTTATATTGATTACTTAAGTTGGTTATGTCGTGTAGTTACATCCTCCTCCTAATGATGTACTTTTATATTAATTAGTTAAGTTGGTTATGTTCGTGTAGTTAAATCCCTCCTCCTAATATTAAATAGTTAAGTTCGTTATGTTTTATATCCTCCTAATGATATCAGTTTTATATCCTGCTTTCAGCCAATCATATCGTATATATTTGAAATCATATCATATCAAGTGTAAATCTCATTAAAACGCCTTAGAATTATATCATTTACATACGGCCTATGGAAGGGATTTGACAGTCAACATACAGCCTATCGTAGTAGTGTTTAGTAATTCTCGTAATGTTAAGCAAGTCATGTAAATGATCATTAACATTGACATGCTCCCTAATGTTTAGTTAGTAATGAATGATCAGGAAAGTGTTTACTAATTCTCGTAATGTTTAGTAACTCATTAACATTAGCAATGTCCCGAATGTTTAGTTAGTAATGAATTAGCGTAGTAGTGTTTAGTAATTCTCGTAATGTTTAGTAAGTCATGTAAACGATAATTAATATTAGCAATGGCCCTAATGTGCACACCGTTCACATTTACTAGATCAAATAAGAGACTGTTGTACTATTCAAAACAATTTAGTAGAAGTTATTATGCGTTACCTTATCTGCTTTTTACGTCAAACAATATATTAGTTACTTAATTTATTGTTTATAATGTAAAAGATATTTTAACTACTATAATTTAAATAATATAAGTAATAGTACAGAAGTTGATATGATTACTACACACTTTGATATGATTACTACATAAGACGATATGAGTACTATTACAGATAATATGACTATTTTACACTTTGATATGAGTCTATACGATTTTAAAAGATCATAGAAGGTTTCATATGTCCATCATACCCAAAATTAAGGGGCCTAAAGAAACACTACCAAGATGAAGGAAAGGTTCTACAGCCGGAAGAAAACCAAAAATCCTACAACTTACCCCCCAAACAAAACAAACGAAATAATTGGATCATATGTGGCCCAATCAAAAGTTTGTTTTTAATACAAAATTGGATCATTTGCGGCCTAGTCAAAAGTTTTTTTTATACAAAATTGAATCCATTTTATTTATTATATGCAGCCCAGTCAAAATGAGATCCATATGCGGCCTAGTACTAAATGTTTTATGCACCTTTGTGGCCAAACACATGCCTTCTAAATTTTGGGCTCAAAATACCTACTCTTTGTTTTAGTGAATTGAAATATGATAACTAAATTTATTATTCAAATTAGTTCACTTCATTAACATAAACATAAAGATATACATTAAATTTGAATATATTTTAACTACATATGTAACTACCATTTTCCATCGTATACCAAAACATGAAATGCGTAAACTACATTATCATAAGTGGCCGGCCTACTACGTACATCGCAGTGCCACTAAGTGGTCCACATTGCAGCACAACCAAGTGGTGGCAGCCCAACTACAAAAACCAAAGCGCGCGCCACCCAAAATTTACCTACCATATACAATATTTGGAACCTAAAATGTTCATTACAATTCACCAATTTGTTAATCTGTCAAGCATTTCCTTCACGGTACCCTTCAATTCATTTTCACCGCATAAAAGGTCTTCAGTTAGTAACCAACTCCTCACCTCCGTGATGTTGCCAAGCTTATGGAAAAACAAATACTACAGTAACTAAATACACGAACTAAGTAATTTCAAGTATAACTAATTTTAAATTTAACTTCCTACCATTGTGCACTTGGACTTCAACCGAGCTGCACAATCCTTGATAGCAAGTAACATTTGAATCCAGGAACAAAGCCTAAACATACCATTATTATATTAGTAACATGTTTCTCATCAACTACACTTGGACTGCTTGCCCTCAACTTAAACGTACACGACCCCCACTCATACGTAGACATGTTTACCTCATGGATCGTGTCTTCAAAACCATCACGTAACCCAACGCTAAGCCTCTTCACAAGGCTACTAACCGATGGGATTGAACTTTCAGTACTCCCCCGTACTCTTAGACCTTTGTCCCTCATTCCTGTCATTCTGCTCTGAAAAATCTCGCACCTCATTCCCACTCCGCTCACCCTCTTGCTGCTCATTCACATTCAAACTTCGCTCACCCTCCTCTTCCTCCTCATGCCCACCATCCTCCTTCTCCTGCTCACTCTCCTCACCCCGCTCACACCACACACCCCCGCCCGCCGCTCGGTCATACCTCCCGCCCCTGCCGACTCACACCTCCCTTCCCCGAACACTCATACCCCCGCTCGGTAGTCATACATCCACCGCCCGCCCCCGCCGACTCACACCACACCGCCCTTGCTCGGTAGTCATACCACCACCGCCCCCGCTCGCAGTCATACCTCCCGCCCCCGCCCCGCCGACTCACACCCCCCCCCCCGCCCCGCTCGGTAGTCACACCTCCCCGCCCCCGCTCATGCCCACCCTCTACACCCTCTTCATCACCACGAAAATGCTCACCATCAAACTCCTCCCCCGCTCAAAAAACTGGTCATCATGCTCCTCATCATCCTGCCCAGCCTCATGATCAGTCTCATGCCCAGTTGCCACATCTTTTTCACCACCTTGCTGTGCTCTCCTCATCATTCTCCGCTGATATGGGTTAAGGTTATCCCTTGGACCCCTTCTCCATTGAGTAACATTTGCTTCCCCGTCCGACTCTGACTCCGCGACCACATTATTGTCGTCACCCAAGTTCTGAACACCAGCACCACCTTGAAGTTCAACACCCAATCCACTAATAAGTACTATCCTCGCAATCTGTTATATATGCCAATCCAATAAACAAATATATAAGTCCTGTTTATACAAGTTACATCTCAAAACGATAAACTTCACTACACTTCCTTGTACTATTAACATAACAACCTCCAAGCATTAACTAAAATAACTCTACAACTACTATTCAGTTAAAAATCTCAAAGCTTGTAAGTAATTGCTACAAAAACAAGTACCGAACAAGTTAATAGAATTGATCTGTATAATAGAATTGATCTGTATGGTTCAAAAGAATAACTATTAATTGAACTGAACAACACTATGATAATATCACAGTATTGTTCAGTTCAGTTTTTGACAGCTCTTATATTATACAAAATGGCCATAATGAATGTAGCACATTGTCAAAGAGAAGATTGAATAAGTTTGATTGCAAAATATATGTTCATCCTATTGTCAAAGAAAAAGATATGTATGTGTGCATTCATGTAATGTATGTTACATAATCATGGTCAAACATAAGCCATATTCACTATCAAGCAAGTAACTAGCACTAACGTAAATTCTCCACTTTTTCTTCATGCCACCAAACATACATTGAATACATATTCATAAACTAAGAAGAAGTTTTTTGTAAATATTCATCAACTAAGTTTGCACAACATTTATACCTCATTCATAATTGCAATTTCTTACTTCATAAATTCTGACCTCTCAAACAAAATTTTCATCAACTAAGTTTGCAGAACATTTATACCTCATTCATAATTGCAGTTTCTTACTTCATAAATTATCACCTCTCAAACAAAATACATTCAAATTCAAAAAATCAATTTCACCCTAACTGGGCACAAACAAAATTCCCTAGTGCCCAATTTTAATTTATATTCATATCTATACAAAAAATTTCTCTTCACATATCTCTAACTAAAATTTATACAAAATCGAATGAGAAAACTACAGATCTAACCTTCAAATTTAACAAACCGCAATTTCCTCTTCTTCAAAAAACTTCGCAATTTTCAAGCCCAACTCACCTGAAAATTTAACAAAATTCATGGTTATAAATTACAAATATAACGTAATTGATTTTAAAAAGAGCAAAATTTATCGCTGCATTTAATTTTCGCTAAATTACATACTGAGGATGGAGGAGAAAGAGAGAGAGAAATCAAGAACCTCTCTTTCTAAATTAATTGAAACCAACGACAATGCAAATTTTAACAGATCTTACCTTCAAAAATCCTTGATTTCTTCAATTAACTCGTACGCAAACCGCAAAATCCTAGAAAGCCTTGTTCCGTTTGCCTACATGCATGGGCTAAACTGGCTCTGTTGTCTGGCAGAAATAGCGAACATGAACATGAACATGGCCCAAATGAGATCCGAACGATATACACATATTGGAGGAGGATGTGGAGAGAGAATGGAGGAGGATGGAGATAGGAATAAAACCCAAAGGAATAAGTCAAATGGATTCAAAAAAGGCTTGAAAAAGGGGTCAGTTTTATTTATTAGCCGAAATTACCCTTTTGCCCCTGGTAGGGGCAACTACCTGCCCATCCCGGGTATGCGACTATCACGGCTCATGAGAGAACAAAACAACACCACAAGGGTACCGTTGAACATGACAACACATACAGCGCAACAGGATCAATAAAACTACAACATCAAAATTGTACACTTTTTGTCCCTGTGTGGCAGCTGGAAGGCAGTAGCTCTAAGAAGTTTCCTAGTAGCATGGAAAGTGCATATCCCTTAGGATACAAGGGCCCATAGTTAGTTCCCTATTAGGAGAACTAGTAGCTACACAAAAGAAAAAATAAAAAAGTTAACTTGTAATGTTATAATATCATAATAACAAACCACAACGACACAACCAATAAACGATAAACGATATAGCAAATTCACCATGGCGTCTATAGATAAGATGTGATTCTTCATCCTAGCAATCATATAAATGAAATTTCATGTCAAAAAGGATATCACTCCACAAGCTAAGCCAATAAATAACCCAATCAAAACCAATGAGTAATCATTAAGTCAACCTAGTAAAGTCCCTGGAAAAAAAAACACCAGATCACAATACAATTTATTAGTCTACCAAATTATGGTTCATCTATTTCACTTGCATTGAACTACTTCCTAGTTTGACTTATATCGAATTAAGTGGCCCGATAATCGGTATCACTCACTTGCATAGGTTATATCATATAGAACTTGTTACTATTTTGGTCTTGTAAACTCTTCTATACATGCACATTGTCACCTAGGATAGTAGTCATAGTGAAAGTGATGTAGCGTCGTACACACATCTAGGAGATAAAAGCATAATCATATATACAACTTTAGTTGAAAAGAATATCAAGTCTCTTACACATACTTGTCAAACTCAAAAACAATCATAAGGCAATCTCAATATTTTATATGAATAAGTTAATAGCAATACATGTCTTGTACTTAATCGGGAAATACATTACTGAAAATGAAGCAGACATAATTTGGAAGTGAAGAGCTTACAATTCTATGATAATTTGGATGTAATATATTTGTTGCCAAAGGATCCAGGTTTCTAAGATGTTGATAGCTGTGATCACAACTACTTTGTCAAAAGGTGCATGCATTTCATATTAACAATATGTTCGTAACCTGACAACAAGGTTTAAAAGGTGTATATGTTCACTAGCAAGATTGGTGATATTAGCTTCAAAGAAAATAAGAAGCAAATTAAAAAACCACGCATTTTTCATCGAATGAAACCTTTTCGTTTACGTGCATTCTCTCTTGAACAAGAATCATCCATCACAGTTGTGCCTGCTGTGGTCTCTAGTGTTGTTCAACAACCAGCTCAACAGATTGTTGAGACTGAAAAGGAATTCACAGCTGTGAAGCAGAAAAGGAAAAGAGGAGAGACTCAGAAAGATGTTGTTGGAACTTCTCTGAATAATGCTTTTGAGGTGCTAGGGAATATGGAGGGAGAAGGTATCCTGATAGTGGCTATGGTGTGTGAAAATGTGGATAGGTGGTGGGTCGTTGTATACTCGCCAAATATAACCTAATTTATCCAATATAGGATAAGTATAGGGTCGAATCCACAAGGAAGTAGGGTTAAATCAAGAGTAATTAGCTAACTACAATGAGCTAAATCAATTTTTGGGTTTTTGAGAGTTTAACAAAAATTCTAAAATCTAAATAAACTAGGAGATTTGTAAAGTAAATCAGCAAGTAATTAAGTAAAGGAGTTAAGACAAGGATAAAAGAAACTAGGGGATTAGGGGGATTCACCAACACTCAATCCAAGAATCCAATCATCAAAGCCAAGGGGAAACAAATGGGGGATCACAAGGGGAAAATCACGCACATATGAACTCTAATTACTCTCTCGAGCTAATTAGAGGAGCTTGATTAGTCACTCATGACCTATTCTCATGGCATGAGCAACTAATCTAGCCAAATCAAGCACAACATGATTAATCAAGCTTCCCTAAACTAGAAAATGCCTATTTTCATGGAAATCCTAGTCTAGCAACCAAACTTAGTTTATTCCTAGCTTCATCTCTCAATCCTTCACTAGGAATTCCAAATATGCAAGTTAAGTGGTGATCAATCACCCAACAAACCAAGTAAAACAAGTTTGATCAACAAGTTCAACCCCAAAAGTTAACCCCCTAACTTAGATCTAGGATCCAAAGAGTAAATGAAGGTTACATCCCTTCCCCTAGTAAGAAACTACTCACACATTATGGAAATAAAACAAAACAAAGCTTGGAATAACTTCATCACCATAACCATGGAGGGAAAAGAGGAAAATGCAAATAATCAACTAATAAAGTAAGATCTAAACAAACCAAACATGTAATAAGCAAGATCAATGGAAGAAAAGAAGATAAATGAACAAAAATTACCAACTTTAAGCTTTCATAAATGAAGAATGGAGATCCAAAAGTTCAAACCTTCACTTTCTCTCTCCTAGGGTTTTGTCCTAGAGTTTGAATGCTAAAAACAAGATTTAATCTCTCTCTAATCCTTAGTTAATAATTGCCTAAGTAAAAATAAGAGGAGTCCCTCTTTTATAGTCACAAGAAATAAGTCAGAGAATTACAAAACAGCCCCCGCATTAAGTTAAACAAAATCGAAAAATCGTTTCCGAAAAAAAATGACCCGACCCGGGCGGGTGAAATGACCCGAGCTCTCGGGTGACAAAACCCGAGCACTCGGGTCACCCGACCCGGGCGGGTCCAAATGGCAGGAACATTTTCTAGTTTCCCAATCAAAGCGACCCGGGCGGGTCTGTCAACCCGAGCCCTCGGGTCGACAGACCCGGGCGGGCCTACTGAAGGGCGCTGCTGGTTTGCCTGGCTGGGTCCACACACCCGGGCCCTCGGGTCCACACACCCGGGCCCTCGGGTCCACACACCCGGGCCCTCGGGTCAGCTACTTCTTCGCCCTTTTTCTCTTCTTTCGTGCTCCTTGGTGCTCCATTTCTTCAACGCTTTGCCTCGGGCTTGTGCATAAACCCTCCAAACGTGCTTCCAAGTCCTGAAATGTAAACAAGCACACGAAGAAAGAGAGCAAGGGAGGAAAAATGCACAAAAAGAAAGAAACGGAATGAACTTAGCCTAAATTAGCCTAAAAACTATCACAAAAAGTATTAAAAACTAAGCATAATTCAAGCATATAAACCAATCATCAAACTCCCCCAAGCTAGATCTTTGCTTGTCCTCAAGCAATATAGACTAAAACACAAGTAGGAGAATGAAAACTTATTTGAAAGCAAAATGAAGAAGAAAGAGGAAAGAAAAGAAAATGAAAAGGGAATGAAGGATAAAGAATTCACACTAACTCATTTTCGTAGGAATCACGATTGCATTTAGCACATGCAACAAGCTCTTTAAACCCCTAGATCGCTCTAAAGGGCGAGTGAGATCTCGCGAGGGTTTCCAAAGAGTTTTCAAACCCACAACTCTAGTTTTCATCAACAATTTATTCAATCAAGATCAAGAGTAATGCCCAAGTTAACTATCAATGAAATGGTTCACAAGCAAGGATGGAGAGCAACTTTCAAAACAACTAATTTTCAAGTGTACTCATAGGTTATGGGTAGATAAAGCAACTAATCAAGATTGCAAAAGGATACCTAATTAGGCCTTTTACTCGCTCATTAGAGAACACCTAGCTATCAAAAAGATTTAGAGCCCTTTAAGTGTTATAAAAGCTCAAATTACTAGTCCACCATCCCTAGACACACAAACAAGCCTTAGACTCCCCTCTACTCTAAACTTTAGAAAAATAGTACTAAGTGTGGGAGGCATCCACAAATTGACCTCTTTTATTGGAATTCTTCTACTCTTTTTTTTTTGCTTTTCGTTTTTCTTCACTTTTTTTTTCATTTTTCACGCCTTTTTTGACTGTTTTTGGCTTTTTCTTTTTCCCTTATTATGGGAATTTTTGCTATACAAATGTGAAGTTACTCACTAAAGAGAGACATAAGAACTTGTGGCTTTTTGTACCACTTATTACAAACGAAAAGAAGTAAAAACTAATCTTTTTGTAGAGTTTTGTTTGGGGACATGATGAGCATATCTAGGGACACTAGGTACCGCAAATTTGAAGCTAAATTTATTCAAGCATGAGCAACATAGTCAAGAATCAAGACTAGACATCCAATTGAGCATTCATTGGTTTCACTTTGGTTGATTCTAATGCAATCAAGATTAATCACCTCCTAAAGCACCACAACCCAAGCTCACACTCTTCCAAAAGGAGCCTCTAAACATATACTCAAAATCCAAGCAAGGAATCCACAAATATCATCAACTAGAATCTTCCTTGGGCAAGGAAATCAAAACTTTATTCAAGGCTAAAACTTCTTTTTATTTTTCTTTGTTTTCCAGATTTTGTTTTTTTTTTTTCTCTTTTTTTATTAATATTTGAACTAAAAGCAAACATTGAAAAAGAATGGAAAGAAAAGGAATGAGATAAAGCTAAAACAAGGAAATAAGAAAAAAAAGAAATGAGAAAGAAAATTGTTTTTGGGTTTTATATTTAAAAACTAAGAAAATAAGCAAATAAGAAAAATGAAATCATGGTTCACCACATATTAACAAGCATTGGCCCATTCACCAAGCTTAACCACAATCACAAACAACAATTCAATCAAAATAGCAACAAGGGTCTCCTAACGCCTACACCATCAAGTAAAAACTACCCAAATCATGAAAATACCCCCCCAAGCCAAATCAAACACCGTCCTCGGTGTGAAAGGAAGAACAATGGGGAGAGACCAACTCAAGGGTCGAGGTCCTCCCCCTCGGGGGGTTGAGGGGGTTGCATATAGGAGGGGTAGGGAGTGCCGGGAGGGACCATGCTGTTATCATGAAAGAATTGCAAGATGGGGGTAAAACTCTCTCGCATCTCTTGTTGGAAGGTGGTTAGTCTTTGTTCAAAACTATCAAACCGCCTATCTATATGGGCATAAATAGGGGCATAGTCGGGAACATAGGTGGGATGGGGTTAGGGAGGAGGAGGGGGAGGGGCGGAAGAAGAGGAGGCAAACTCATGGGGATCCCGCCTATGGTAGGTGCGGATCTCCGCGCCTTCCTCCGCGGCTTCCTGGATGAGATAGTTGACTTGCCCCCTTTTAATCTCGGTGATGCGGCGATTTGGAAGTTGAATGGAAGACATTTTACCAATCTTCCAAGTAAAATGTATTCCGATCCTTTGTAAACCAACGCGCATCTTGTAGGTGTTGTTGGTTTATTAGGGTCGGCCACGGGACCTCGGGGTCTTAGGGCGAACCCTAAAGTGTTCAGCAATGGCGGTAATCAAACCGTCTACCACAATCGACCCACGTCCGAGAGTTCTTGGGGTTCCTACCCTTTGGAGATGGCGGGCAAACATCAAAGGTATGTTCAGCTTTCTCTTATCCCATAGGTAAGAACCTATGATCATGAGTTCCGACTAACTTACCTTGGAGTTATCCTTTCTCCCAAAGATGGTGTTCCCCAAAAACTTGCGGAAGTACCGGATAGCTGGTTGGTGTATGAGTGAGTCATTAGTATTTGCAGCATCGTAATTTTTTCCGTCACTCAACTTACTCCAACATTCATAAAGGTTGAAAGAAGGTGCGGGAGTGGTGCTCGATTCAATTTGTAATCCAAAAATGTCAGCAAAATCACCAATAGGCATAGAACGAGCAACATTCCCCAACCTAAATGTGAGAACAGCCTCGGCTCCAGTTGAGCACGCAAACCGTTCCTCTCCGGTTATTTCCAAGGAGCTTAAGAATTCAAGTGTTAAGCATTTATAAGTTTTTTTTCTCATCAATAACACTTTTTCATATTCAATCCGGTCGGCTATATTATTTACATCCCCGAATCCCCCATAAAGACAACAAGGTCTCATCAACAAAACGGGTAGGGGCGAATTCCTTAGCCTTAAGGGCTTGAAATCTATTAAAATGTTCTAAGCCAGCAAAAACAATGAAAGGAAATTCGGGATCATGAAACTCACCGGGGGCATCATGCCCGAGACGTTTTCCCCATGTGGTGGTTGGCTTGAGCTAGCTTGCCCCGCTTGTCTACTCCGCTTTGAATTCCTCTTCTCCATGCTTCAAATTACTTGTTGCTCAGAAATTCAAAATCCCGTAACTTAGTGGTGAGGGTGGAAAAAAAATGAAATTTTTTTTGTTTGTTTTTTAGTTTTTTATGAGAGAAATGAAGGGGGAATGATGTTTTAGGAAGAATTTGTGAAGAGATTTGAGTGGAAAATGATGAATTTGAGAGTTGTGGTAAAATTTTGAGGAGAGAGAAAATGGTGAAAAATGGTGGAGATGGGGTTTTTGAAGGAGAAAAGTTGAAATTTGTGGAGGAAAGTTGATGAGGATGAAGATTTGTGAGGGATTTTAAGTTTTTGAGTGGTGAGTGAGTGATTTGAGTGAGATTTAGATGGTTAGGGTTTGGAGTTTGAAAGTGGTTAGGGAGAGTTGAGAGGTTGAAGATGAAGAAGGAGTAAAGAGGATTAATGAGAGTGAGGCACAAAATCAGCCCCTCTTCGTTTTTTTCGCAGCTGTCCCTCCGACTCGGGCGGGTCACCAGACCCGAGGCCTCGGGTCGCCTCAAGCTCAGCCCCTCTTCTCTTTTTTTTTTTTCGCTGCTGTCCCTCCGACCCGGGCGGGTCACCACACCCGAGCCCTCGGGTCGAGTGACCCGGGCGGGTTTTTTCTTGACCCGGGCGGGTCCGCTTGGCAGTGGCCATTTTTGCAACATTCTTTTCATCGACCCGGGCGGGTCATATGACCCGGGCCCTCGGGTCAGCTCCGAATTTGTTCTTTTTTCGTTTGTTCTTCACCTTCCCTTGCTTCAAAATTCTCCCAAGCAAACCTAACAGTACCCAAATCACAAAATCACCATAACAAGCATTTCAAATGCCATAATAATATGTGATAAACCATTATTCCAAGTAAATCAAAACTAAAAGATGAAAAAGAAATAGAAATAAGTGAGAAAAACGGGTTGCCTCCCGCTAAGCGCTTGTTTTAAGTCATTAGCTTGACTACCATAAATCTTCAATCATTAGGAGGGGAGTAATCCTCAAGTGCAATAGAGTAAGCTTCTTGAATTGGCGCACCATCATAGTATAGCTTGAGTCTTTGCCCGTTCACCTTTAAACACCCTTTTGCATCATTGCAAATCTCAACCGCACCATGTGGGGATACTTGATGCACGGTGAATGGACCACTCCACCTTGAGCTTGCCCGGAAACAACCTCAACCTCGAACTGAACAAAAGGACTTTGTCACCAACTTTGAATTCCCTTTTCATGATTCGTTGATCATGCCAAGCCTTTGTTCTCTCTTTGTATACCCAAGAGCTCTCATAGGCGTCCCTCCTATGCTCCTCAAGCTCATGAACGTCAAGCATCCTTCTTTCACCCGAAGCTTGAAGGTCAAAATTCAAAGCCTTGATGGCCAAATAAGCCTTGTGCTCCAATTCTACGGGCAAATGACACGATTTTCCATAAACAAGCTTGTAAGGTGTCATGCCAATAGGGGTTTTGTAGGTCGTGCGATAGGCCCACAATGCATCGTCCAACTTGGAAGACCAATCCTTTCGAGATCGATTTACCGTCTTCTCCAAAATGAGCTTGACCTCTCTATTAGATATCTCCGCTTGACCACTAGATTGAGGGTGGTAAGAGAGATCCATTTTGTGATGCACCCCATATTTAGCAAGAAGGGCCTTGAATGATTTCTTTGCAAAGTGCGATCCCCTATCACTAATGATGGCTCTTGGAACTCCGAAACGGGGGAAGATCACCTTCTTAAATAGCTTGACCACTACCTTGGCATCATTTGTAGGGGAAGCGATTGCTTCAACCCATTTAGAAACGTAATCAACCGCTACCAAGATGTAACGATTACCAAGGGAGGAGGGAAAGGGGCCCATGAAATCAATCCCCCAAACATCAAAAACTTCCAACTCCAAGATGCTTGTAAGGGGTAGTTCATGCCTTTTTGAGATATTTCCAACTCTTTGACACCGATCACAAGCCTTGACAAAGCCCCAAACATCCTTGAACATACTTGGCCAAAATAGACCACATTGTAAAATCTTTGCCACTGGTCTTGTCGGCTCCCATATGACCACCACATGGGGATGAATGGCACATCCCTATTACATTCTCGATCTCATCATCCGGGAGACACCTCCGTAAATGCCATCCACCCCCCTCTTGAACAAGTATGGGTCCTCCCATACATAGTGCTTGGCCTCATGCATGAACCTCCGCTTTTGTTGATAGTTGAGGTCATCCGGAATGACTCCACTAGCATGAAAGTTAGCAAAGTCCGCGAACCAAGGAGAAAACATGGCCTTAATGGCATAGAGGAAATCATCTTGGAGAGAATCATTGATGGGAGGGTCTAGGTCATGTGAATCATCCATAGGAAGGCGAGAGAGGTGGTCGGCAACCGAATTTTCGGTGCCCTTCTTGTCCTTGATCTCAATATCAAACTCTTGTAGGAGAAGGATCCACCTAATCAAACGAGGCTTGGCATCCTTCTTAGTCATGAGATACTTGATAGCCGCATGATCCATGTACACCACCACTTTGGAGCACACAAGATATGACCGGAACTTGTCAAAAGCAAACACGATTGCTAGGAGTTTCTTCTCCGTGGTGGCATAGTTCCTTTGAGCGGAATCAAGCGTCTTGCTTGCATAGTAGATCACATGGAGCTTTCCTTCTATTCTTTGCCCTAAAACGGCCCCCACTGCGCTATCATTAGCATCACACATTAGTTCAAAAGGCAAGCTCCAATCCGGAGCTTGCACTATAGGAGCGGAAATTAGAGCCTTTTTTAGAGTTTCAAAAGCATGCATGCAATCGTTGTCAAATTTGAACTCAATGTCTTTTTGAAGCAAATTGGATAGGGGCTTTGAGATTTTTGAGAAATCTTTGATAAAACGGCGATAGAAGCCCGCATGCCCAAGAAAAGATCTCACTCCCTTCACCGAAGTTGGGGGAGGCAATTTCTCAATAACCTCAATTTTAGCCTTATCCACCTCAATCCCTTTTTGAGATATCTTATGACTGAGGACTATGCCATCTTCAACCATAAAATGACATTTTTCCCAATTAAGAACAAGATTCATCTTTTGACATCTCTCTAAAACCTTTTGAAGGTTGGAGAGACAAATGTCAAATGATGAACCTACCACGGAGAAGTCATCCATGAAAACCTCTATGGTTGATTCAAGCATGTCCGAAAAAATGGCGGTCATACACCTTTGAAAGGTAGAAGGAGCATTACACAATCCAAATGGCATCCTTTGATAAGCGAAGGTGCCAAATGGACATGTGAATGTTGTCTTCTCTTGGTCGTCGGGGTGAATGGGAATTTGAAAGAACCCCGAATAACCATCCAAAAAGCAAAAATGGGTATGACCCGCCAATCTTTCAAGCATTTGGTCAATAAAAGGGAGGGGAAATGGTCCTTCCGGTGGCTTTATTCAACTTACGATAATCAATGCACATGCGCCACCCGGTGACCGATCTTGTGGAGATAAGCTCACCCTTGTCATTCTTGATGACGGTCATTCCTCACTTTTTTGGGACAACTTGAACGGGGCTAACCCACCTACTATCCGAGATAGGGTAGATTATCCCCGCCTCAAGGAGTTTCAAAACTTCTTTTTTTACCACCTCATTCATGTTAGGGTTTAGCCTTCTTTGAGGCTCAATAGAGGAGGTTTGACCATCATCCAAATGAATTCGATGCATACACAAGGTGGGACTTAGATCCTTGAGATCATCAATTGTATACCCAATGGCACTTCGATGTTGTTTTTGAACACAAAGAAGTTTGTCAAGAGAAGGACCATTGAGTGTAGAATTGACAATCACGGGATAAGTCTCGTTATCTCCGAGAAAAACATACTTCAAGCTTGGTAGATTGGTGCTTTGTCCATTGCCTTTTTGAGATGCCAAGCTTCACTTTCTTGCTCTTGATCTTCTCCTAGTAGCACATCCTCAAGAGGATCCCTTGCTTCAACTACAGCCCTTAGGCTTAACACTTCTTACTCAAGGGTGTCGATCCGATGCACTTCTTCCATAATAGGCGCTTTCATGATCTTATTGAAAGCAAACTCCATCTTCTCATCACCAACCCTCAATGTCATTACATCTCTTTTCATGTCAACTAGTACTCCGGCCGTTTTCAAGAAAGGCCTTCCCAAAATAAGAGGGACTTGGGAGTCTTCTTCCATTTCCATCACTACAAAGTCACAAGGGATGAAAACTCTCCCAACTTGCACCGGAACATCCTCCAATTCTCCAACGGGCACCTTAACCGAGCGATCCGCTAGTTGTATCACCCTTCTTGTTGGCTTAAGCTCAAAGTTGAGCTTCTTTGCAATAGAGAGTGGCATTAGGCTTACACTAGCCCCAAGATCGGCCAATGCTCTCTTTGGCTCCAAATCTCCAATTCTCAATGGTATGGAGAAAGACCCCGGATCTTCAAGCTTTTTGGGGAGCTTGTTTTGGAGTACCGCACTAACTTCGGCGGTGAGAGCAATGGTGGAACTTTCTTCAAGTTTGGACTTGTTAGAAAGAAGTTCCTTTAGAAATTTGGCATAGGTGGGCATTTGAGCCATAGCTTGGAGAAATGGGATGTGAACTTGTAAACCCTTCATTACCTCAAGGAACTTGACAAATTTGGCATAGGAGGCTCGTTGCTTGATGCTTCGTGTTCAACAACTATAGGAGTCCCATCCTCATGAATGTCTTCCACAACGACATTTTCAATCTCTTTATCAACTTCACTATCCACATTCTCACTCTCATTGGAGGGGTTAGCATCATCAAGTGTGGGTATCTTAGGACCCTCATAGTGAGCCCCGGATCTCAAAGTAATCGCTTTAGCTTGCTCTCGGATAATGGGTTGGCTAGGAAGTTGTGTGGAAGAGTTTGAAGGGTTATTGCTCACTTGTTGAGCGACTTGGGCAAGTTGGGTTTCAATGATCTTATTGTGGGCATTCATTTGTTGGAGGGAGGTGTGTATGTCTCCAAACTTCCTATCATTCTCGGCATTGGTTTTTATTTGTTGAGCTAAGAAAAGTTGGAGAGTGGATTCAAGGGAGGATTGTTTTGGTTGATTTGGTTCAAAGGGAGCTCTAGGGGGTGGTTGTGTGAATGATTGTTGGGGGTTATGGAATCCGGGTGGTCTAGCTTGGTAAGGTTGGGGTGGTTGAGGGTTCTTCCATCCTCCACTTACATTGTTATTCCATCTCCCTTGGTTGTTGAAGTTAGGATTTCCCTCACCCCTAGTATTCACCCAAGCAACATGGTCCATTGACCCACCACAATAAGAGCTAGCGTGGTCCGACCCACCACAAATCTCACAAGAAAAAGCTTGAGAAGTACCTTGGCTAGGAGATGCCAAGCTTACCTTTTCCAATTTCTTTGCAAGGGTATCAAGTTTTGCATTGATATGGTCAATGGCATCACGATCATACTTGCCTTTGCTTGCACTCTTCATGCTTGCGGTTCTAGTAGAATTTCCCCAAGAGTAGTGTCGTACTACCTCTTCAATTGTAGGCTCAATATTGTCAATCGGGAGCTTTGTTAGTTGGTCTCCCGCACCCGAATCTAGGCTTGCACGGGTCATAGGGAGGAGACCATCATAGAAGCTTTGCATAAGCATCCATTGACTATAACCATGGTGAGGACAAGATCGTCGAAGATCCTTGAACCTATCCCAAGCTCCATACAATGTCTCATCCTCCTCTTGAGAGAAATTAGCTATCTTCCTCCTAGCTCGGAGGTCTTCTCTTGAGAATAGAACTCATCCACAAAAGCCGTGGTAACTTGTGCCCATGTTGTCAAAGAGTCTTCCGAATAGATTGCAACCATTTCTTAGCCTTGCCCACAAGAGAGAAATGAAATAGGTTGAGCCTCACAAACTCTTGACTCACATTATTTTGCTTCACCGTGGCACATAGCTCCAAGAAGTTAGCCAAATGCTCAAGAGGGCACTCATGAGTCATACCCCCATAGGGCTCTTGTTTGATCATGCGAATCAAATGCGGAGAAAATTCGAAGTTGGCGGTAGTAGTTGGGCGGCGAATACCACTTTTGAGTTCAAATGCCTCGGGATGCCCAAAATCCCGTAATGCTCTAGGAGCCTCATCCCCCATAGTGCTAGAAGTAGTGGAGATAGAAGACTCTTGCTCAAAACCCGGTTGTTCAACACCCGGTTGGACCGTAGGTTCCCTAAAGATTCTCCTTAATTGCCTCAAAGTATTTTCAAGGTTATGATCGATGGGGATGGTTGGATCGCCCCTCAATCTCCGTGACATGCAACCAACAAAGCTAAGGAGAATATTAGTAAAAACAACCAAGAGGTAAACACACCAAAATAAACAAAAAGGCAATTTAGTCTCAAAATTAACCAATTAGCTAATGTTAACCACTACTTCCCCGGCAACAGAGCCAAAATTTGGCGGGTCGTTGTATACTCGCCAAATATAACCTAATTTATCCAATATAGGATAAGTATAGGGTCGAATCCACAAGGAAGTAGGGCTAAATCAAGAGTAATTAGCAAACTACAATGAGCTAAATCAATTTTTGGGTTTTTGAGAGTTTAACAAAAATTCTAAAATCTAAATAAACTAGGAGATTTGTAAAGTAAATCAACAAGTAATTAAGCAAAGGAGTTAAGACAAGGATAAAAGAAACTAGGGGATTAGGGGGATTCACCAACACTCAATCCAAGAATCCAATCATCAAAGCTAAGGGGAAACAAATGGGGGATCACAAGGGGAAAATCACGCACATATGAACTCTAATTACTCTCTCGAGCTAATTAGAGGAGCTTGATTAGTCACTCATGACCTATTCTCATGGCATGAGCAACTAATCTAGCCAAATCAAGCACAACATGATTAATCAAGCTTCCCTAAACTAGAAAATGCCTATTTTCATGGAAATCCTAGTCTAGCAACCAAACTTAGTTTATTCCTAGCTTCATCTCTCAATCCTTCACTAGGAATTCCAAATATGCAAGTTAAGTGGTGATCAATCACCCAACAAACCAAGTAAAACAAGTTTGATAAACAAGTTCAACCCCAAAAGTTAACCCCCTAACTTAGATCTAGGATCCAAAGAGTAAATGAAGGTTACATCCCTTCCCCTAGTAAGAAACTACTCACACATTATGGAAATAAAACAAAACAAAGCTTGGAATAACTTCATCACCATAACCATGGAGGGAAAATAGGAAAATGCAAATAATCAACTAATAAAGTAAGATCTAAACAAACCAAACGTGTAATAAGCAAGATCAATGGAAGAAAAGAAGATAAATGAACAAAAATTACCAACTTTAAGCTTTCATAAATGAAGAATGGAGATCCAAAAGTTCAAACCTTCACTTTCTCTCTCCTAGGGTTTTGTTCTAGAGTTTGAATGCTAAAAACAAGATTTAATCTCTCTCTAATCCTTAGTTAATAATTGCCTAAGTAAAAATAAGAGGAGTCCCTCTTTTATAGTCACAAGAAATAAGTCAGAGAATTACAAAACAGCCCCCGCATTAAGTTAAACAAAATCGAAAAATCGTTTCTGAAAAAAAATGACCCGACCCGGGCGGGTGAAATGACCCGAGCTCTCGGGTGACAAAACCCGAGCACTCGGGTCACCCGACCCGGGCGGGTCCAAATGGCAGGAACATTTTCTGGTTTCCCAATCAAAGCGACCCGGGCGGGTCTGTCAACCCGTGCCCTCGAGTCGACAGACCCGGGCGGGTCTGCTGAAGGGCGCTGCTGGTTTGCCTGGCTGGGCTGACCCGGGAGGGTCCACACACCCGGGCCCTCGGGTCAGCTACTTCTCGCCCTTTTTCTCTTCTTTCGAGCTCCTTGGTGCTCCATTTCTTCAACGCTTTGCCTCGGGCTTGTGCATAGACCCTCCAAACGTGCTTCCAAGTCCTGAAATGTAAACAAGCACCCGAAGAAAGAGAGCAAGGGAGGAAAAATACACAAAAAGAATGAAACGGAATGAACTTAGCCTAAATTAGCCTAAAAACTATCACAAAAACTATTAAAAACTAAGCATAATTCATGCATATAAACCAATCATCAATAGGGTTGAAAATGGGGGAGGGAACTCTCCCATTGAGAATGGATAGTTTATTGTGTTGGAACGTCAGGGGTATTACTAGTGCTAGTAAGCAATAATATGTAAAGCAGATGCTTAGCACTAGGCCTCTGGGGTTAGTTAGTCTCATTGAGACTAAGGTTAAAGTTCATAAAATGGGAAAAATGTATCAAAATCTCTTCAGTGGATGGTGTTTTTGTTCCAACTCTTCTCTTCACCCTGGTGGTAGAGTGATTGTAGCTTGGAATGCTTTATCATTTCAGGTGAATTTTTGTTATATGTCTGCACAAATGATTCATTGTCATGTGCAGCAATCAGTAGTAAAAATGAGTTCTATTGTACCTTCGTCTATGCATACAACACTGCAGCTCAAAGAGAAGGTTTATGGTGTGACTTAGAATGTATTGCAGTGGGAATGAGTAAGCCTTGGGCTATTATGGGTGACTTCAGCTGTGTTTTAAACATAGAGGAAAGAATTGGTGCTGTAGTGCGAGATAATGAGATGCTTGCATTTAGATCTTGTGTGTCTAAGTGTGGGATCGATGATCTCAAATCTACAGGATGTCATTACACATGGAATAATAAGCATGCTGATTCCAGTAGGGTCTATTGCAAGCTTGATAGGGCGATGTGTGATGATGCTTGGATGGACAAATTTCCTACTGCTGAAGCTTGGTTCATGCATGAGGGCATGTTTGACCACTCTCCTATGTTATTGCAAGTGCATCAATTAAGAAGAGGTGCCAGCCCTTTTCGTTTCTATTAGATGTGGTGCTCTGCACCTACTTTTCTCAGTAGGGTTAAAGAGGCTTGGAAGCATAATGTTCAGGGTACAGCCATGTTATGTGTAATGAAAAGGCTTAAATTGGTGAAGGGAGCCATGAAGCAGCTTAACAAGGAGGGATTTGCAGAAATCCAGAGTAAAGATGCAAAGGCTTATGCTCACTTGATGGATTGTCAAAAGAGTTTACATGAGAGTCATAATGAAGGGAATAGTGAAAATGAAAGAAAAGCTGCAGAGGAGTATAGAATGGTGCATGCTCAATACCTCTCTTTTCTTCAGCAAAAGGTAAAGTTTACCTGGCTTAAGGAGGGTGATGAAAATTCTGCTTTGTTTCATAGAGCTATAAAACAAAGAAGAATTCACAACACTGTTTATGGTATTAACAACATTCAAGGTGAGTGGGTTGAATGTGAGAAAGTGGCAGAGGCTTTTGTGGAGTATTATCAGCAGCTCCTTGGAACTGCAAAAATTTGTTCTGGGAGAATTTGCCCTGATGTCATTGCTCAGGGTCCTTGTCTTACTCTTGATCAACAAAATTTCTTTGATGAGACCTGTAGCTGATGCTGAAATCCAAACTGCTCTATTCTCAATACATGGAGATAAGTCTCCAGGTCAAGAAAGATTTGGCACGTTCTTCTATAAAGAAGCTTGGGAGATTATAGGTAATGATAATATTTTTGCTGTGAAAGATTTCTTTCTAAATGGCAAATTGTTAAAAGAAACAAACAGTACCTTGATCACATTAATCCCAAAAGTAAAATACGCTAGTAATGTATCTGAATTTAGACCAATTGCTTGTTGCAATGTGGTCTATAAATTCATCACTAAGGTTATATGTGCTAGAATGAGAGACATATTACCTGTCATTGTAGCAGAGAACCAGCGGGCTTTTATTCATGGCAGGTTTATTGCTCATAACATAATGGTGTGCCAAGATATGGTAAAAGGGTATGGTAGGACTAATTCTAGTCCAGGTTGTATTATAAAAATGGATATGAAAAAAGCATATGACTCAATTGACTTGGTGTTTATGGAAGATATGCTTAGAGCTCTTCTGTTTCCTGAAAGATTTGTTCAACTTGTTATGGAATGTGTTAAATATCCTACTTCTAGTTTGTTGGTGAATGGTCAATGTTGTTTGTCGTGTGCATGGAATACTTGGCAAGAACTTTGAAGATGGTGGGGAACAATCCTTTGTTTAAGTTTCACCCAAGGTGTACTGGTGTGCAGTTAAATCATCAATGTTTTGCAGATGATGTTATTCTCTGCAGCAAAGGTGAATTTAAGTTTGTTTACTTGTTACTTCAGGGCTTTACACATTTTTCAGAGGTGTATGGGCTTGAAGTAAATGAGAATAAGTCTGAATTATATACCACTGGTATGAAGAGGGAGGAGATTAAAAGGCTCACTGATGTGTCTGGTTTTAAAATTGGTCAACTGCCATTCAGGTACCTTGGTGTACCTATAAGTCATAAAAGACTTTCAGCCAAAGATTGTATGATGTTGGTTGATAAGATGACTGCTATAGTTAGATGTTGGAGCAGTAGAAATCTTTCTTATCAAGGGAGGCTTGTTCTTGTTAGCTCTATGCTGAATAGTATTCATGTCTACTAGCTCAGGCTTTCATTCTTCCTAGAAGAATCATGAAAGATATTGAAATGATTTGTAGGTTTTACCTATGGTCTAGTGCTCACTTTAGCTCTAAAGGTGGTTATGTTGCTTGGCCAAAGGTGTGTATTCCAAAGTATGCAGGGGGTTTAGGGATCAGAGATATCACTCAATGGAATGTGGCTGCCATGGGTAGATATACTTGGGCTATTGCTGCAAAAAAAGATAATTTGTGGATTAGATGGATCAATGAGGTTTACATAAAAAATCAAAATTAGTGGGGGTATGTTCCACCACAGGGGAGCAGCTGGTATTGGAAAAACATTTGTGATGTTAAAGACAGCCTGAAAAGGGTGTTTGATGAAACTCAGATGAGTTTGATGATGCAGTTTTCAGTTAAAGGAGTATATGATAAACTTATGGGGGATTTGGAGAGAATCCATTGGGATAAGTTTGTCTGGTGTAGAATGATTATGCCCAAACATAGATTTTTTGTTTGGTGATTATGCAAAGAAAGATTACAGATCACTGGAAGACTTTACGTATTTGGTGTGGCTTCAAATCCTAACTGTTTGATATGTGATTTGGAGATTGAAACTCAAGAGCATTTATTTTTTAATTGTTGTTATAGCTCTACTGTGATGTTGAAGATCAGAGAATGGCTTGGTCTTCATAACAACTGCACTATTGTTCAGAGGATGCTTCAATGGATTGCAAGATGTAGATCCTCAAAGTTTCGAAAGCAGTCTATCTTTGTTTGTGTGGCGCCTATTGTCTACCACATCCGGTGGGCAAGAAATGATGTTTTATGGAACCAGAAAGTCACAACTGTTCCTAGTCTTGTACATAGAATTCAGGCGAATGTTATAGATAGATGTTATGGTGTAATGCCAAGAAAGATTACTTGTAAAGATAAAAAATTGGTTAAGAGAGCTTACAATGTCTGTTTGTAAATAGTTTGCTCGGGTCTTGTGGGGGGTCCAACCTAGTTGGTTTGCCCTCATTTTGACTTGTGTTAGGTTGTAATGGTGGTTTTCTTTGGGTGTGCAATATATCTTACTCATTTAGCAAAAAAAAAAAAAAAAAAAGGAATCATCCATCACTTCCAAATACGACAAGAGCATGCATATAGCATAAAGGGAAAAAAATATCAAAAGTCTAGTATTTCATAAATGACTCATAAAAGGCAAAATCGAAAAGCGAAGTATACAATAACAAGGCACTTCCTAGTATCCACTTGATGTCTTGTTTATTGCTTTACTATTTGATAGTTTTTAGTTGGTATTATAGTTGTTTTTGAGTTAGTTTAGGCTAGTTTGTTAGCTAAATCCTTAATTTGTGCAATTTTCCTCCTTGTATGCACTTTCTTTGGGCGATTTGTTACGATTCAGGACTTAGGAGTACGCTTGGAGGACACTTGCACAACCCCGAATACTAATATCGAAGAGTAAGGTCAAGGAAGCATAACCGAGGTCCGGGGGCAAATATAAGAAGTTTTGGAAAGGTTTGCGCACAATGGTCAACTTCAAATGGCCATAACTTTGGAGATGAAAGATTGACTCAATATCTTTCCAACGGTTGGTCACAAGATCCATTCCCATGAAAAACAAGTGAGATATAACCGTTTGAAAATAAACTGACGAAACTAAAAAATGACCCGAGCACTCTATTTTCTAATTTCATGTCATTCTCACTTTATTTACTTATTCATCCTAGATTATTGTTTTAGTTCATGTTAATAGTTGTTAATGTCTTTTATTTTGTAATTTATCATGATTTGTGAGTAGATATTTCTTTGGGAAGGTCGGGTTTAAAGTCATTGATGAGTTCATGAACCTCTAAATCCAACATTGGGTTTTGACTTGGGATAATTTTGATTAATTAATTTGGTTCTTTTTATGAATGTTTGTGTGATTGGCCATCATAGGAGCAAAATTTAGGTACCCTTAGTGAAGGATCGAGAGATGAAGTTAAGGCGTTGCCTCAAATCGATTATTAGGCTTGAAGGACCATGAAAATAGGGACTGCCTAGCCTAGGGGGGCTTAGTTTGCTTGTTTATGTTCATCATGTTTATGGATATGTTTGGTTGAATGCCTTAGCCATGAGAATAGGTCTTCGGTAAGAGACTAGGCCAATCTAGCTAGCTCGAGAGAGTGGTTAGAGTACCAATGGATGGACAATTCCCCTCAATTGATTCCCATTGTTGATTCCCATTGTGATTGCTTGGTTTGTGGATGAGTTGATTGGTGGATACCCCTTCCCAAAGTCATTTTTCTTATTATCTTTTCATCTATAAATCTTTAAAAACATAGACTTTCCTTAGCTTATCATAGATCGATACTTATTGGTGCTTTCCTTAGTCCTTGTGGATTCGACCCTTTATTTGCCCTATATTGGGTAGTTTAGGTATCTTTGACGTGTTTACAACAAGCGCGTCAAATTTTAGCGCCGTTGCCGGGGACTTCGGCTTGCATTAATTTGTGTTGATTAGATAAGTCTAGGCTATTTGTGAATATTCTTTTTTTTTCTTTCTTTTTTCAGAAAAGAAAAATTCTCAAAAAAATGGCAACTACTTCTTTTCCTCAATATGACAATGAATCCTTTTGGGCATACATTGATAGAGTTGGGGAATTTTTAAAGTTTCATGGCTATGATATTGGGGAAGCTTGTGAGATTACTTATTGGGGACTAAATGAACATACTAGAGGAGTTGTTGAAAATATGTTTAACGGTGACTTTCGAGCGACACCTTCGGATGAAGCTTAGAATTTTTTTATGTGGTTAGCTAGGGACACTTATGATTCCGACTTTTATTCAAATTGTCATGATTCCTCTAATGTTGGCGTGAATTTCTTTAATAAGTCAAATGTTCCCACTAGTGAGCCTATTATGCATGATCATATTCCCTCATATGTTTGTTGTAATGAGGTAGACTCCAATGTTGATGATATTCATGCTACTTCTCGATTTTTATCAAATTTGTGCATGAATTTCAATGATGCACTAGTGGAAAAAACCTTATTTGTTACTTAGTAACAGATTCGATTTTTACAAAACCGCATCCGAAAATCATTAAAAAAATGGGAGGGAAAGCTGGGCAGAAAATCTGATCCGGTCCTTAAGTGAACCGGATCGGATTTTAAAACTCGCTCCGATTTTCTAAAATCCGATCCGGTTCACGGGACCGGATCGATTATTTTTCGTTCATTTACGCCCGCTTGCTCCCTTAGAACGCGCCCAAAAGGATGCCTAAGAAAATCCTCGGCCCAGTTCACGAACCCTTTCCCCCTCTTCTTTTTCTTTTTCGAGTCTCAACAAGCCCTAACTTACTCTCTCTCTCCCTCTCCCTGCAAATCTAGCGCGCTCCTCTCCGTCGCACCCTTTCACAAAATCCGGCGAACCTCTTCATACTCTAGTGTGTATGTGGGCGAAAATCAAAGAAAAAATTGTGGGAGGTGAGCCCCTCTCTCTCCTCACTTTTTTTCTCTTAGAACTAGATCCAACTCACCGGATCTCCTCCTCGACACCCTAACAATGGAGGAGGCACTGGAATTAGCGCCAGCGAAAGACACCAAAGAATGAATGATGGGAGTTGAAAGTCTTCACCAACTTCTAGAAGCTTCTCTTTGGCCATTTCACGCATTTTTTCTGGTGGAATACTAGCTCGCGAATCAAGCTTAAGAAGCAGCTTTTTTATCTCGTCGGCAATATTGTTGAGGTACAACTTTTTTCGATTTGTGCTGGATACTAAAATTACTAATGGTGATTATTGCATTTCATAGAATTTTATCTAGTAGTTGCTAGTTGCTTTTTTATTTATGCAAATTTTATTGTTGAACTTCGGTCTATTACAATTAGGGTTTTGAGTACTGGAAATGAAAATTGTTGTTTTTGTCAGATTTGAATTTTAATGCAATTGATGTCTTCTGATTTGATTGTGCTTGCGATTATAATCAAGTTTATTGGAGTATTTGAGAAGCAAGATTAGTTATTGAGTTTTGTTGCTTTTCTGGGAATCAAATGTCTACTACAATTACATTGGTGTAGTTTGTAATCTTAAAGTTGATAGTTGTCGAATTACAGTTAGGGCTTTGAGCCTTTGACTACCTCCTTATTTTTGGATGGCTTGTGGAAACAAGAAATTAAGGTGGTTTATATATTTGTAGGGTTGAATTTTCAAAAAATTGATATAAGATGTGTTAGTTATCAGTTTGATTCATTGTTGTTGAGATTGTAAATAAGGATATGTTGTCCCTCTATTGCTTGACCTAATGGAAGAATAGAATTGACATCATGTGCTTGAAAAATATGTGTTTGGAATCCGAAAGATTGTGACTCTGCTTGAGTAATCACTTTTTGCTATTTCATCTTCAGAAGTCTTTAACTCTTATTCTTTTCATTGTCGTGTTCTTTAACTTTGTTGAAAAAAAGTTGTGCGTTAGAACTATTGTAACACATTAATAAAGTATCTAGAATTTAGAAACTATTTTTGTGTTTATTTTTGTTTTCCTCTTTGTTCTTTCTTTTTGTATAATGGAGTAGAGACAGTCGTATCTAGATTGTGCTAAACTTTGGTCTCCTTCCTGTCCAGAAAAAGGGACCTAAGACTTGAGGACCATATCCTAGCTTCTTCACATTTCAAGGAGTAGGCCTTTAAACAAGTGGCTCATCACTGTTTCTTCGTTTTCAAATTGAGTTTACCCCATTTCGATGATATAAATTTCAACTAAAGTTACAAGGCCTTGATAAAAAAAATAATGAATGAATGTGTGCTAATTGTCGTATAACTATGTAAACTGGACAATCATTTGGTATGGAGAAATTACTATGTATGTGTTAAAGCTATAGTCCTCATCTACTTGAATTGTGGTTTGCACTTAGTTCGACAAATATGTTTGTGCGATATTTTCTCTACCGGATACTACGTGGATTGAAGTACATTCACTCGCCAATGTTCTTCACGGGGATCTTAAGCCTAGCAATCTCTTGCTTAATGCCACCGTGATTTAAAAATGCGTGACTTTGGCCTAGCTCGTGTGACATCGGAGACAGATTTTATGACTCGAATATGTTGTGACAAGATGGTACCGAGCACCGAGTTATTGTTGAATTCTTCATATTATACTGTCGATATTGATGTGTGGCCGGTAGGTTGTATATTTATGGAGTTGATGGACCGTAAACCTCTATTTCCAGGCGAGAGTCATGTGCATCGATTACGCCCTGCTCATGGAGGTATATTAACAGTGACATGCGCCATCTTATTGTGCATTCTTATCATCTATCACGTCGTGTGAACTTTTTTTGGTTCTCTAAATGCTTGAATGTGTTTTAAAATGACTAAATGCCATGTACACCAGAATTGCAATCAATTTTTGATCTATGAAGCATGATAAAGTTGCTTCTTTTTGCAACTGAGGTTGATGTCCAAATTATCCTTATTGACCAAGTGGTCATATATTATAAATTTGTAATTTTAGAGTTGCGACAGCAGACGACAACTATCGGTTGCTCAGCAAGATCGGGAGCATACTTTTTTTATCTTGAACCTTCCGTTTTTAAAGGCTCTATCCTTTGTGCTTATAAACCGCTTTATCTATGTTGTAGCAATATGATTTCCTCTACCGACGAGTACGTTGACTTCAAATCTTGCAGGTGATTGGTACCCCTTCGGAACATGAGTTAGGATTCCTCAATGAAAATGCTAAAAGATATATTCGTCGGCTCCCTCGATATGAAGGCAATCATTAGCTGAGAAATTTCCACATGTAAATTCAGCAGCTATTGATCTTGTTGAAAAAATGTTGACATTTGACCCCAGACAGAGAATAATAGGTAAATTGAATATATCTTCAAGATGACCCATGTGGCAATAAGCTCTCATCTCCCATGGCATATCCTATTCGCCTCAATTTTCTTGAGATGGGGAGTCAAGGTGTGTTTAACAGATTGGACTTTAGCTCATTCTCTACTCTAATCAAATATTTCCAAAGGCCCACTTGTATATTCAAGGAAAAAGAGAGGGGGGAAGTGGCTGAATAGATTTGGGATAGCATTGGAACAGGGGATGGGAGAAGAGGGCTAGAAGCCGAAAACTTATAAATGAGATAGAGTAGGTTGTAGTCAAATTCTAATTGGACAATAGCATATCATATTGAATGTATGTAACAAACTTTACTTATGCGTGGAACATGGTTGCGCTATCACAGGGGTGGTGGTGGTGAGTGATATGGACTATTGGAGGAATAAATGTTCAATTGTGTTGAAAATCACAGTTTAGATTCTTTGTTGTCACATTGTCTTAACCCTCAACTCCTTATAATTAAGCCCTAGTGCTAAACCCTTGCAATGTTCTATGCTTTTTAACATTTAAGTTGTTCAAGCAACGTTGGTTAAAATTTAGTTTAAGTTGCATTTATAATGTACATTTGATGCGACATTGGGATCGCCGAACAACTTTTATTTTGGATCGCAGAAAATTACCTAAATTCTAAAATCTAAAACGACATATATCTTGAATTGGATATATCTCACAGAATTACATGAACCCCCTCCCCCACCCCCCCGCCCCCCCCCCCCCTTGTGCCCCCCTCCCCCGCGTGCCCCACCCCCTCTTGCCCCCCTACGGACCCCCTCCCCTTGCCGCCCACCCCATCGACCCCCCCCTCCCTTCCCCCCCCCGCAGCCCCCCGCACCCGTCCCCACCCCTGCCGCCCACCCCCTCGCACAGCCCCCCACCCTGCTTGCCCCCTGCAGACCCCCCTCCCCCTGCTTGTGCCCCACCCCCCTGCTCCCCCCCCTGCACCCCCCCTCCCCTGCCGCTGCCCCACCCCGGCGACCCCCCCTTGCGCCCACCCCCTTGCACGCCCCCCGCGCACGAAGCCATCGACTTCTCGGGAACAGATGGGTTACACTTTTGATGCTTTGAAGACTTATGTTCCCGAAATGGTTGAACTTCTTGTAGATTCCGTAACCCCTGCATTTTTGGATTAGGAGGTCAATGAGACGGTAATTTCTTGATCTCATTTCTCCAGTCTCTACCTATCTTTGCTTTGTTGCTTGAGAGAAATCATCTTTGAAAAGTTTCTACCTTCTTGCGGCTCAAGAAGTCGAAGCTTGAGGTAAATGAAGCTTCCAACAACCCTATGGCATTGCTTGTGGAGGCAATCCATTCTCACGGCTACTCGGGTGCCTTAGCAAACTCTCTTATGGCTCAAGAATCATTTGTATAGCTGTTTTTCGAGCAATTTGTTGTTGTAAGTATAGGATACTTGCTTGTATACTTTGTACTAGAGAGGAGGAGATTGAGGATGCTTGCATGTAAAATTAATAAAGAAGCGGGAAATTTATGTATCTAATTATGTATGCTTCAATCGAGCATAATATGCTTAATAAAATGAGTATTTATATATATTATTGATTTTGTATTGATTAATAATGAAAAAATGCAAAAAAAAAAAAATTATTTTTTTGGTTTTTATGGGGATTATCTGATCCGGTTTTGGGTGAAAACCGAATCAAGCATCGGGTTAACCGATCCGGTTTTCACCCAAAACCGGATCGATAAATAATTCTTCGATCCGGTTTTGGGCCAGGATCGTAAAGAAAATTTTGGCTCAGCTGAGCCCATCCGATGCGGACCAAAACCGGATTAGTAAGTCCGGTTTTGACCGCATCAGATGGGCTTTTTCCCACTAGTGATTTGTCATATGTCCCCAAGATTGATTCTCATATGCTTGATTGTGATCCGTCCTCCAAAATTGATTTTCAAGGTTCCTTGCATTCTGAATCATCGAAATCTAAATTGGGGCAAATTCTTGTGCCAATTATGAGTCTCTCCCTAAATTTGACCCCAAACCCATTGAGGATATCTTTTTACAATTGAAAAGTGGTTTGAATTTGCTTAGGGAAAATCGGGGTTGCACAAGTTTCATTATGTTGATTCGAGGGATGTTGAAAATGAAAATCAATTGGGAAAGAGTAGCCTAGATCTTGATGATGGTTTTTGGAGTAGTGATGATGAGGGGTATGCTATTGAGGAGAAAATGCCCATTATTGAGGATGTTATTGAAAGTGAGGATGTTTGTGAATCTTTGTATTCTGCTTTTGAGTATGATGTCCCTAACTCTAGTGGGTTTAGCCTTACTCCGTCTCCTTCCATCCATGGTATCAAAACAAGGCCGCATCGTATCGTATCACTCATATCGTAAAGGTTTTCAAATCTACCGAACCGATATTACCCGCATCGTAAAGGTGTAAAAAAACCGCGTTTTAGGCGGGTTCTAGGGATATCTCATGGTTTTAGCCTATATTTGGCGGTACGACAACCGCATCATCCCCGTTCCCGCATCACCGTGACCGTTACTGCGATCGTGACCGAAACCGCATTTTCGAACTATGCTTCCATCTTGGAGCACTCATCCTCTCCTACCAATTCTAGCTTGAGTGAAGATCTTAGTCAATTAGAAAGTAAGATACCTCATTTGGTGGTTGGTGATGATTTTGATGTTTTAATGGATAATGAAAATGTTGTTGATGATAACTCATTGGTGGAAGAAGTCTCCCTCTTAACTCTTGTAATGTGAGTGAAGTGGTTAGTAAAAGCCTTGTTTCTATCCCTTCCCCTCATATTCCATTTATAAGAAGGATTGACCTTATTCCCTCTACTCCCATTTCATATCCATTCTCATCTCTTAAAACTCCACCTCTTGATGAGTTTCTTGCCTCTTTTGACCTTCAAGTGCCCAATTTGTTTATTGTTGAGGAAGAGAGTGAGAATGCCACAAAAAAAGAGTTTGTTGATGAGAGTTTGTCATTTCATTTTTCTTCTTATTTTGATTCTTCTTCTTATTTCTTTGTTTTTTCTTTTGTTCCTTCTTTTAGGCATCCTTCTCCTCATTTGTATGGAGTTGCATTGTACTTTATGCACACTTTGCATTGTGTCATTGCATACTTAATAATAATGGAAACTTGTGCTAGTGCATTTGACAAACTATTACGATCGTTGAATTGCTATTTACTAAAAAGGTCAAGCTTACTTAAATAAGTCTTTCTCGGGAAGTAACCCGTGATTTATTGCTTTCATTTTCTTTCTTTTGATTTTGCTCATTTTTCTTCTCTATTTTTATTTTGATTTAGGTACATAATTGGAATAACACTCATTCTCAATAGTACGTGGAAAGCAAATCATGGTTTTGAGGATGTTGATTATAAGTGGAGAAATTGGGTCATTTGCGGGTATTTACACCCACCAACTATCCGGTAGCTTCCTTCCTTTTCTCTTTCTTTAATGCTTTATGATTGTGGAACATATGCTTGTTGGTTTGGATGTTTCTTTCCCCTCCCTCCCTCCCTTTGATCTTCTTGTTCAAGCATTAAGGACAATGCTTTATTCTAGCTTGGAGGAGTAGCTATTCACAAGCTTGGGGGAGGTGTATATACTTAATTTATTGGAAAATTTCCTCAGGTACCCCTGAGGTTTGGCGTAATTCCCAAATTACCCCTCACATTTGGGGAATTCCTCATATACCCCTGAGGTTTGTGTTTGGGTCTAAAATACCCTTACTAATGACGGCAGGTTAATGCCGTTAATTTTTTTTTCCTCTCCCCTCTCCATCTTCATCTTCTTCATCTCTCCTCCCATCTTCTTCACCACTCATCTTCTTCACCATCAAACTGTAATCAAACTACAGTTTTTTAAGTGTTGCAACAAGCTTATTTCTTAACCTTCAAAACTTCAAAGACAAAAACAAAATTCATCTACTGCTCCAGAAAATTTCATGCCAGAATATTATAAAATGAAATAAACAACAAAATATGAAAAAAGAAAAAAACCCAAACCCAAACAAAAAAAAAAAAAAACGCACTTCTTCTTGCATACTCTACAAAACAGTATCCATTTTCTCTCTTTCATTCTCCTTCTGCTCATCCCCATTTTCTCTTCCAAATAAACTTCTTCTTGCATACTCTACAAAACAGAACCCAGAAAGACAATAATTACAAATTGATTTTATTAAAACATGGTCATAACAACAACAATTAGTGAGATGTTGTGAAATATTTTGACATGATTAACTTGGAAAATAAAGGCCACTGTAAATTTCATATCATAAAGTAACTTTGAGAAAACTAAACCAAGAATCAACAACAATGCAGGAGAATGAACGAAACTTCTATGAAGGATCTTTAATTAAACACATATTTAAAAAGTTGAGCTACAAAATTTCAAGATCGGAAATTTCACAGCGGCGAGAAGAGCTTGGTGGTGCTGGTGGTCTGCGAAGAGGAGAGAGAGTGGGGCGAGAATGGTGGGAGATGACGGGATGAGCAGCGAAAGAGAAAGGGGGGGAGGTGGGGTGGCTGGTGCTGCGACTTGGCGGCACTGTGGCAATGCAGGTGGTGTTCGCCGGTGGGGCGGCAGTCAGGTGGCGGTGCAGGTGGTGAATGGGGTTGTTTTGGGTACCGAAAAACAGAGAGGTAGGATGGTGGGAGGAGAGAGAGAAAATTCGGGAAAGCTTGGAGGATGGTGGGAGGATGGTGGGAGGAGAGAGAAAGCTTAGAGGTTCATCAATGGAGGATGGTGGGAGGAAAGAGAGAAAACTGAAGAGAGAGAGAAAAAGTAAACGGTGTTAAGGTTCCGTCAAGAGTAAGGGTATTTTAGATCCAAACACAAACCTCAGGGGTATATGAGGAATTCCCCAAATGTGAGGGGTAATTTGGGAATTACGTCAAACCTCAGGGGTACCTGAGGAAATTTCCCTAATTTATTTACATTACTCATTTACAAAATTTCAAAATCTAAAAATATTTTCCTTTGGTTTATTTTCTTTTTCCTGAAAAAGGAAAAAAAAAAATGAAAAAAATGAAAATCTAAAAAATTGAGGAATAAAGAAGAGTACAAAGCATCTCCTTGCCCAAGGAAGATGTTAGTTGATGATATATGTGGATTCTTTGCTTTGATTATGAGTATATGTTTAGAGGCTCCTTTTGGAAGAGTGTGAGCTTGGGTTGTGGTGTTTTAGGAAGTGATTAATCTTGATTGCATTAGAATCTACCAAAATGAAACTAATGAATGCTCAGTTGGATGTCTAGTCTTGAATCTTGACTATGTTGCTCATGCTTGAAAAATTTTAGCTTCAAATTTGCGGTCCCTAGGTGGAAAACTTTTCTTTTATTGTATTGTGACAAAACAAAGAGGTTGATGGGGAAAAAATCCCCATCTTATAAATGACAAAATAGACTAAAAAAGAAAGGGATATGCTCATAATGTCCCCAAACAAAGCTCTACAAGAAACTTAGGTTTTACTTCTTTTCATTTGTAATAAGTGGCACAAAAAGTCACAAGTTCTTATGTTTCTCTTTAGTGAGTAGTTACTTCACCTTTGTATAGAAAAAAAATTCCCATAATAAGGGAAAAATAAAAAGCCAAAAACAGTAAAAAAATGGCGTGAAAAATGAGAAAAAAATGAAGAAAAAGGAAAAACACAAAAAGAATAGAAGAAATTCAATAAAAGAGGTCGATTTGTGGATGCCTCCCACACTCAGTTATACTTTTCTTAAGTTTCATGTAGAGTGGAGTCTAAGACCTATTTGTGTGTCTAGGGAAGGTGGACTAGTGATTTAAGTTTCTATAACACTTGAAGAGCCCCGAGTCTTTTGGATAGCAAGGTATTCCTCTAATGACAAGTAAAAGGTCTAATTAGGTGTTCTATTACAATCTTGATTAGCATCTTTCTCTACCCATAACCCATGAATACACTTAGAAATTAGTTGTCTTGAAAGTTGCTCTTTATATTTGCGTGTGAACCATTTCGTTACTAGTTGACTTGGACATAAATTTTGAAAGTGTTGAATAAAAAGTTGATGAAAAGTTAGAGTTGTGGGTTTAAAACTATTAAGAAACCCTCGCGAGATCCCACTCGCCCTCTAGAGCGATTTAGGGGTTTAAAGGGCTTGTTGCATATGCTAAATGCAATCGTGATTCCTACGAAAATGAGTTAGTGTAAATTCTTTCTTTCTCCTTTTTCCTTTCTTCTTTCTTCTTCATCTTGTTTTCAAATAATCTTCATTCTCTTACCCTTGTGTTTTGTTCTATTTTACTTGAGAACAAGCAAAGGTCTAGCTTGGGGGAGTTTGATGTCTTGTTTATTGCTTTACTTTTTGATAGTTTTTAGTTGGTATTATAGTTGTTTTTGAGTTAGTTTAGGCAAGTTTGTTAGCTATTTCCTTAATTTGTGTAATTTTTCTCCTTGTATGCATTTTCTTTGGGCGATTTGTTTCGTTTCAAGACTTAGTAGCATGCTTGGTGGACACTTACACAACCCCGAATATTAATATCGAAGAGGAAGGTCAAGGAAGCATTAAGGAAGCATAACCGAGTTCCGAGGGCAAATATAAGATGTTTTGGAAGGGTTTGCGCACAAGGGTCAACTTCAAATGACCATAACTTTCAGCACACAAAACATTTTTGAGCGATTCAAGTTTGATATGAAAGCTTGGCTCAATATCTTTCCAACGAGTGGTCACAAGATCAATTCCGATGAACAATGAGTGAGATATGACCGTTTGAAAATGAACTGATGAAACTGAAAAATGACCCGAGCGCTCGGGTCAATTAACCGGCCCGGGTCCATTTGCGGAAAACTGAACTTTCAGTTCTGATGGTCTAACCCGCCCGGGTCACTCCACCCGCCCAAGTCGCTAGGTTTTTCCGGAAATCTTTCCTTTTAAATCCTCTTTTTGAATGGGGGTTAATTTGTAATTCTGCCTAGTTTATTTTAGGACTATATAAGGCAAACTCCTCTCATTTTAGAGAAAGCTAATTTACATTATATTTTAATAAAGTAAGATTTGAAATTCCTAGAACCCTAGGAGAGAGAAAATCTCATCTTCTAGACAGAGAAGTGAGAGAAACTTGTTGAAAGCTTGGAATTTGAAGAATCTAAGAAGCAAACTTGAAGATTTGGATGCTCCTTGCAACTTTAATGAGAATTTCTTACTCTCTCTCATATTATATTGCTTTATTTTCTTATTTTCATGTCATTCTCACTTTATTTACTTGTTCATCCTAGATTATTGTTTTAGTTCATGTTAATAGTTGTTAATGTCTTTTATTTTGTAATTTATCATGATTTGTGAGTAGATATTTCATTGGGAAGGGTTTGAAGTCATTGATGAGTTCATGAACCTCTAAATCCAACATTGGGTTTTGACTTGGGATAATTTTGGTTAATTGATTTGGTTCTTTTTATGAATGTTTATGTGATTGGCCATCATAGGAGCAAAATTTAGGTACCCTTAGTGAAGGATCGAGAGATGAAGTTAAGGCGTTGTCTCAAATCGATTATTAGGCTTGAAGGACCATGAAAATAGGGACTGCCTAGCCTAGGGGGGCTTAGTTTGCTTGTTTATGTTCATCAAGTTTATGGATATGCTTGGTTGAATGCCTTAGCCATGAGAATAGGTCTTCGATAAGAGACTAGGCCAATCTAGCTAGCTCGAGAGAGTGGTTAGAGTACCAATGGATGGACAATTCCTTTCAATTGAACCCATTGTTGATTCCAATTGTGATTGCTTGGTTTGTGAATTAGTTGATTGGTGGATACCCCTTACGAAAGTCATTTTTCTTATTGTCTTTTCATCTATAAATCTTCAAAAACATAGACTTTCCTTAGCTTATCATAGATCGATACTTATTGGTGCTTCCCTTAGTCCTTGTGGATTCCACCCTTTACTTTCCCTATATTGGGTAGTTTAGGTATCTTTGACGTGTTTACAACGAGTGCGTCACCACTCAAATGAACAATAATTATAGGCGTGTTTTTATTTCGCCTACGCGGTGTGAGCGCGTATTAGATTTGACTACCTCATTGTTAAGGTTTTATTGAAAATTGTTTTGAAAGAAGTCGCCAACAATTCTTTTTAGGAAGAATCATAAACCTAATTGGATATGGGAAACCGTAGGGATAAATTATCCAAAGTAGATTTCCCCGTCCTGACCCCATAGATGGTCAAAATGAACCAACGATTGAGTTCGGGGGTGAGGATACGAATATAGTCATAATGAACCACATTCGCCCAAAGTTGGCCTCTACTAAATATCGATTCATTACAAACTTTATGCTAAAAAATAATCTTATAATATTTTAAGCACCTAAAAATATTTAGTCTAAATTGGTTCAGGAAACACATAAAAAGACTACTTTTAGTGATATGTTATTAAGCAATCAATATTACAAGGAACCTAACAGGTTGTCCAAATTAATCTGATTAATGTTAGAACAATTCTTTAAGTCTTTGATTAGCAAAAATAACATGTGGGTGATAAAAGCAATAAAGCAGGACAATCATATAATATGAATAGAATGATCATGCAAGCATATAATATACAATGGCAAGAATAATAATAATATGAATATAAAAGAAAGTATAGAAAAAAGGGGATTAGAATACACAGTAGAACGATTATTACTTAAAGATCTACATCATGAAATAAATTGTTAGTAACTTCAAAATAATAAATGTAATTGATTATTCAAGGATCATCAGGAATTATACCTATGCGGCTTAGATTGAAGAGCGCAACGATCTTTAGGCGGAGCAATCGTGGAACCAGGAACGCAGTATAATTAAGAATAGATTGAAGTATTGAAAGTATTTGAGTGTTTGAGTATTTGGAGATTCGAAGTGTATTGCAGAGATATTCGTAAGTTTGTGTGTGAATAAAATAATAATGAAAAGCCCCCCGTTATTCATGAAATCACGAGTATTTATAGGCGAACAGAACCGTGTGCTGCACGCAAGCCCTGCGCCAGGCGCAGAACTACGTGGCAGGCGCACTGCCACGCGTCAGGCGCACATTGGTGTGCCTAATGCAGCCAGCCCAATCAGACTTTAACACATGTAGATGCGTTTTAGAAAAGATAGAAAAGAAAGTTGCGTCTCACACAGGACTTACGTCAGACCCAGGACTATGTGTGAGTCACAAATCCACGTGTTAGGCGCTCATTGGCTCACCTGACGCATTATGTCTTATGCGCTGGACGCACGTGGCGCGACGAGCGCAGCCGCCTCGTCCGACGCATATTCCAGCATATTCGTTTTTTATTATACGCATGCTTTAAAGATACTTTTTTATCCCTAAAATTTCGGAAATTGAATTGTATGGATGTAAATCTGATTTATATTTATCAAAGACAATAAAAATATTTATGAAAAATATTTATTAAAATAATAAATACTTAATTGGGCTCTTAAAAACATTTTATGGGCTTAAAATACAATTAATCATCATAAACAATTAATTGGGCTTTAGAATATCATTTTAAAACACAATTTTGGATTGGTTCTTCAGATTGCTCTTCTGTGGGTCGCGCCAACTAATACTGCGGTATGTTTCATCATTGGATCCTTAAATGGGGAGACACGGTTATGTGTCTACAGAAGCCCCCACTTTGACTGAGGTTCAGGAAACCGATAGTCAAAGTATACGGTGTCGGGACGGAGAACGATTCTAAACGCTCTGCAGTTTATACTAATCTATATACGTCGGTCTCTGCATAACAAAGTTAGTATGTTGGACAATAACTACAAGCAATCTAATTACCTGCAGAAGAAGATGTTAGCAGATAGGTGCAAACAACTCACATAATAATGCACATAATGATGCAAAAAATGCAAACTTAGACTCTTGAGGATGCATAAGACGTTATGCAAGGATTAAGGTTATGCAAAGCTAAGGGTTGACACGTCATGCAAGGTCAGGGTTATGCAAGACAAGAATGTATGAAATGCAATGCAAGGTCGGGGTTTTTACAAGGCCGCAATGCAAGGTCAGGATTTTGCAAGGCTATAAGATGTGGATAATGATAGAATGATCAGGATTGAATAGAATGATTTTCGAAAATCGTTTTCACTAATAATCGAGGTCTGTAATCGTTTGATTTGGAGGCACCACCACATAAGGAAGCCCCCACTTTGGGTGAGCTTGCATTGAATTTGTCATGTCCTTGATCTGATATTGTAATGTAGTTGATCTGTCTTGAACGTTGAAAGTTATCGCTGGGGATTCTTCTTTGGGAAGTTGATATAGGCAAAGTCAAATATCGCCAGAAACCATGAAATTGTCGGAGAGTCCTTCAAGAAAAGGAGAGTTTGGATTGAAAATAAAAAGGTTTAAATTTGCAACTCAAATGAATGTAGGTGGGAAAATGTTTTAACGAGGCTAGGTTCAGACTCGAGTCTATGTCGGGATCTAGGAAGAGATTATGCTCTTGAACTCTAGAAAATCAAATCATTATACCTTGACTAATTTGACTTTATTTTAGCGGTCGGACCTCGAGATGAGGATTCCAACGTATCCTTGCGGAATCAGACCATTCGTAGTTCTGGATCTGATTTCTTTTTTTTATTATATGTTTTTGTGCCCTAACTTTTTCCTAGGCCGCCCTTTCGGGTTTTCAACCTAGCGGGCTTGGACATACCTTGAAAAAGGAGTTATGGTTGATGAAAGGTTGAAGGCTTGAGATTTAGATGAATGTTTAATTGGATGGGCTAAGGTTTTGATGGGTTGAAGGATTTGACTGAGGGGTATAACTTGTGTGCAAGCCCCCTAACTTGACTTTTTATTTCTTTGCCTTTGGCTTTTTCTTTTTGAATCTTTTCTTTTTGTCCCGTGCGTTTCCTTTTGCTTTTTTCATTTTTTTCGCACTTTGAATTTGTTCAGTATTTTATTTTTGCCTGGCATTGATTTTTTTGTATGTAGTAAGACTTGCACACAAGTTTATGGTTATGGGTATTGGAAGGTTTGAAGGTTGTTTGTGGAGCTTCGATTTTGAAGGGAATATTGGCTAATTGAGATGATGGTTTATGGATGATGGAGGGAAGAGGGGAATAACTCCTGACCCAAAGTATGTCCTTTTTTATTTTTATTTTTATTTTTTTTATTTTCACATCTCTTTTTATATTGTTAGTCAAGTTCATTAGGTGATTTAAGTTTCATCATGGAATTAGAAGCATAAATAAAATGATGGAAGGCCAATGAAAATGAAAATGAGAATGCAATTATTTTATTAATTATAAATAAATATAATAAGGCTTATTAGAAATAAAGTCCTAAATGACATAAACTCGACAGGAAAGGAAATGAAGGAGCTAGGGGAGGGACTCTCCGACTCAACCTAGAAAACTAGCGTTAAATGACCATGCCCCGACGTTATTTAGGCACTGCCCAAGGGGTTGCCGCTATTGCTGACTTTTGCTGCAGGCGGAATTGGCAATCTACCGTCTTCAACCATATCCTGTTGATGATGCTTCAAAGTCCAGCAGTGTGATGTCATATGCCCATTTCCTTGATGGTACTTGCAGTAGGCATTAGGATTCCATCTACTAGATCTCTTCTCAGGAGCAGGGTCTGGAGTAGGGCCAAGAGGCTTAAGCGCTCCCTTTGCATGAAGCCTAGTGAAGGCTTCTTTTAGACACATGCCTAAAGGAGTGAATGTCCTTTGAAGTCCTTGATAACCTCTCTTGTCAGTAGTTAGGGCATTGATGTCGTTGCTCTTAGAGGTTGAAGAGTTGTTATTACTCTTCTTGAAAGAGTTGTTGTTGTTGGAACTCTTGTTCTTATTGGCTTGTACCTCTTCTTCGATCAAGGCGCCACCTTATAGAGCTTCGTTAAAGACTCCATGGGTTGTAATTTAATATGATCTCCATACTTAGGCCGGCAAAGTTACGGATCACCATCGGACTTGATCCCGCCCGAGATGGCATGTTAGTCATTTGTGCGCCTTTCTCCCTTCATCTATTAAGGAAGGTGACGAAATCTTCGTTGGAGTTCTATTTAGTTAACTCCAACTGACGAAGGCCAATGGGAAGCTGAGTATTGTAGATATATTGTTTGTGGAACTCTTCTCTGATGTAGTCCCAATCATTCAACTTGGTTTTGTTCAGTGATCTGAACCACTTGGATGGATGTGCATCCAAGGTCAAGGGAAAAACATAAGCAAACAGGTCCTTGCTCATGCCCTTGAGAGCCATAGAAATGAAAAAAGCTCTCAGATGATCATTTGGGTCTTCAACCCCCTTGAATTTTGGGAGGTCACCCAATGTTACCTTTTTAGGGAGCTTGTCCCTCAGTTCAGGATCAATGATGTCATGGCCATGAGCCTGACTCTCGAGTGCAGGAATTGACTGGATCAATTGCTTGAGTTTTTCAAACCTCAAATCCGTGTTGGTTTGATTGGTTGTGGATTGTCGCCTTGGTCGTCTTCTTCAGTTAGCTTCTCCCTCAGTGCCTTAATCTCTTTGTCTTGTTCCTCAAGACGAGAGTTCATCAGTGTGAGTTGAGCCATAATGGCACTGAGCTGTTTATTAGTATCCCCCATTTCAGATGACGATTCGGAAGAGTCGGAGGATTCGTCTGAAAAAGTGAGGATGCGCTTGACGAGTCTGAGAGTAGGTTGACCTTGTTACCTCTCTGTTGGGCGTTCCCAAGTTATAATCTCACGACCTGTCCTAAATAGAAATCGAATGGACCTCGTAAATTTATAGAAGTGATGCTTTCGAAATGATAAATGGAAATGAGGGATGGAGAAATGGAAACGAGAGATGAGAAATGAGGATGAAAGTGGAAGTGGGAATGAGAAATGATTAGGAATGGGTATGATTATGGTTATGATGGCGACATGGGCCTAACTATATGCATATGCATACATGAACTGGACTCGACTGGACTATGCAAGCAGACTGGACTAGACTTTGCAAATAGACTAAACTCAAAAGGATTGCCTATGCTAGCTTCGCTAGACTTAGGAAGGAATTGGCTTCGCAAGGCTTGATGGTTTGGGGTTGCTATATATGTAAGATAGGAGTAGCTTCGCTAAACTTTGAGGGTGTCTTTATGGTCTTAGGGGTGACTAGCTTCACTAGGTCAAGGTGTGCCGTTATGGTCTTAAGGGTGACTAGCTTAGCTAAGTCAAAGGGGTGCCGTTATGGTCTTAAGGGTAACTAGCTTCGCTAGGTCAAGGGGGTACCGTTATGGTCTTAAGGGTGACTAGCTTCGCTAGGTCAAGGGGGTGACGTTATGGTCTTAAGGGTGACTAGCTTAGCTAAGTCAAAGGGTGTCGTTATGGTCTTAAGGGTGACTAGCTTAGCTAAGTCAAACGACCTAATTTTGTTAGGAAATGAGTTGGGCCTTATATGGACCTAATTTTGGACTTAGTCCTATACTGGTTTGAAGTTAGACTTGGAAATGCACATGGGCTTTACATTGGAAATGGATTGGATTGGATTTTGATTGGAATGGACTTGGATTAGACTTGGACTGGGGTTGACATAGACTATGGTTCACATAAAGATGCAAATGGGCCTAGATTTTGACATGAGCTAGACTTATATGGGCCTGAGGTGGACTCTAATGCTAGCGGGCCTAATATGAATGCATGGACTTGAATTTAGATGGACCTAATATGAATGCAAGATGGACTCTAATGCATATGGGCCTTGAATGAATGCAAGTGAATTGGATTTGGTTGATTGGATTGTGCTGAATGTAGGTGTTTAGAATGGGCTTAGAATTATCCAAATTCGTTTTTTGAAAGGAACCCCTTGTTTTATCTTTTGTTAGGAAAAGATGATGATTTAATTTTCAATTTTTTTTTTGTAAATGTCTTGTATGATTAAGATTTGTAATTTTTTTTGAAAAATAGTAGAATAGAAGAGGGTGTAGGATTGATTTTGAAAAATGTAAGTTTTTTTGAAATTGATTGAATATAGTAAGGTAGAATTGATAGGGAAGATTAGTTGGACAGCAGGAAGAAGATAGACATGCATGACACTCCTAACTCTACCATGACCATTTTTTCCTAGATGCACTTTTTAGGACAGACTTGACCTTGCATGAAAAGACTGATTTTTTCCTTGAATTAGGTGAGACCTCTAATTAGACCACGTACTACGCGAATGCAGACTGACAAACATAGGACTCAACATAGGATCGACTAAATTGACGAAAAGCGTACGATGCACAGACTGCGTGCCGCGCAGCACTGCTGCGCGCGGCGCACAGCCGTGCGTCTGGCGCGGGAGTGGTGCGCTAGGTGCAACTTAATGCGCTTGACGCACTACTCCCATGCACGTTTTTCGGGGATTTAGGCGACGTATTGGCCGACTGCCGAATTTTCAATTGTTTGACGCGATTTTAGGAACGACGCATAATAATGACAATTTGACAAGATAATAACAGGCAAAAATTGCAATCACATGCAAATGTCATATAACATGGAGGCAAAAGTTCTCAACCTATAGTCAAGTTCTACATTCAACTATTGGTCAAGTTTAGGTTAAGGATGAAAGGGTCCATGACTAAGAGACTGATCCCACGCTTCGTACCTTTGCTTAAAAAGGTGGCCACGTGTAAAACGCTCTCCAGTTTTCGAGTCAGGAACAAGAAAACAATGCCATGGTTGGGTAGGTTTGCTTATACCTAAGATCCAACACTATCACTTTGGAAGCTTTTTGGAAGGACAAAGCGCAAACCCCCCGGGGGTAACCTCACACATAGAACATGTGCTAATGAGGTAAGGTAGATTTTCCTTATGGTGGCTGAACAATAGCCACGCGTATGCAAAACTATAATGTCATTATAAAGCATAAAAAGAGTATGAATCGTATTTTTCGAGTTTCACCCACACATTAAAAAAAATTAATTTTTTTAAAATCCTACCTTTGGAGTCGCCAAATTGTAGGCGTGTTTTTATTCCGCCTACGCGGTGTGAGCGCGTATTAAATTTGACTACCTCATTGTTAAGGTTTTATTGAAAATTGTTTTGAAAGAAGTCGCCAACAATTCTTTTTAGGAAGAATCATAAACCTAATTGGATATGGGAAAACCGTAGGGACAAATTATCCAATGTAGATTTCCCCGTCCTGACTCCCATAGATGGTCAAAATGAACCAAAGATTGTGTTCGGGGGTGAGGGTACTAATATAGTCATAATGAACCACATTCGCCCAAAGTCGGCCTCTACTAAATATCGATTCATTACAAACTTTATGCTAAAAAATAATCTTATAATATTTTAAGCACCTAAAAATATTTAGTCTAAATTGGTTCAGGAAACACATAAAAAGACTACTTTTAGTGATATGTTATTAAGCAATCAATATTACAAGGAACCTAACAGGTTGTCCAAATTAATCTGATTAATGTTAGAACAATTCTTTAAGTCTTTGATTAGCAAAAATAACATGTGGGTGATAAAAGCAATAAAGCAGGACAATCATATAATATGAATAGAATGATCATGCAAGCATATAATATACAATGGCAAGAATAATAATAATATGAATATAAAAGAAAGTATAGAAAAAAGGGGATTAGAATACACAGTAGAACGATTATTACTTAAAGATCTACATCATGAAATAAATTGTTAGTAACTTCAAAATAATAAATGTAATTGATTATTCAAGGATCCTCAGGAATTATACCTATGCGGCTTAGATTGAAGAGCGCAACGATCTTTAGGCGGAGCAATCGTGGAACCAGGAACGCAGTATAATTAAGAATAGATTGAAGTATTGAAAGTATTTGAGTGTTTGAGTATTTGGAGATTCGAATTGTATTGCAGAGATATTCGTAAGTTTGTGTGTGCGTAAAATAATAATGAAAAGCCCCCCGTAATTCATGAAATCACGAGTATTTATAGGGGAACAGAACTGTGTGCTGCACGCAAGCCCTGCGCCAGGCGCAGAACTACGTGGCAGGCGCACTGCCACGCGTCAGGCGCACATTGGTGTGTCTGACGCAGCCAGCCCAATCAGATTTTAACACGTGTAGACGCGTTTTTGAAAAGATAGAAGAGAAAGTTGCGTCTCACACAGGACTTGCGTTGGATGCAGGACTCTGTGTGAGTCACAAATCCACGTGTTAGGCGCTCATTGGCTCGCCTGACGCATTATGGCCTATGCGCTGGACGCACGTGGCGCACTGAGCGCAGCCGCCGCGTCCGGCGCATATTCCAACATATTCGTTTTTGATTCTACGCGTGCTTTAAAGATACTTTTTTATCCCTAAAATTCCGGAGATTGAATTTTACGGATGTAAATCTAATTTATATTTATCAAGATAATAAAAATATTTATGAAAAATATTTATTTAAATAAGAAATACTTAATTGGGCTCTTAAAACATTTTATGGGCTTAAAATACAATTAATCATCATGAACAATTAATTGGGCTTTAGAATATCATTTTAAAACACAATTTTGGATTGGTTCTTCAGATTGCTCTTCCATGGGTCGCACCAACTAATATCGCGGTATGTTTCATCATTGGATCCTTAAATGGGGAGACACGATTATGTGTCTACAACAATCAAGAAAATTAAAATTTTAAGTAAAGAGGGAATAGAAGACAGATTCATATCATATGATATTAACGATGTGAGCAACATTCATTTCAGCACCAGACAATAAATCTGGGAACAACTGAAGAAAGGACTATTCCAATTCAAGAGTTCAAACCAAAACCATGGGAACACCAAAAATCTCACCCGGTGGAATTGATCATCACTGACATATGCAAAGGAACGCAAACAAGATCGCAGTTAAGAAATTTATGTGCATTCCAAGTATTCTTATCAATGATGGAACCAAAGAATAATGAAGAAGCCCTAACTGATTCAAACTGGATGATTGCCATGCAAGACGAATTAAATCAATTTGAAAGAAACATGGTATGACATCTAGAATCACAATTCAAACATCACAATGTAATAGGCCTCAAATAGGTTTTCAGGAACAAATTGGATGAGTATGGAACCGTAGTCAGGAAACAAAGCTTGTTTAGTAATCTAAGGCTACAACCAACATGAAGGTATTGATTATGAGGAAACTTTTACACCTGTTGCCAGGTCAGAAGCTATTTGAATTTTAATTGTCTTTACTACCTTCATGGGATTTAGGTTGTACCAAAGGGACGTCAAGTGTGCCTTCTTAAATGGGTACTTAAATGAGGACGTCTATGTGGAACAACCACCTGGTTTTGATAATCTTGACTTTCCAAACCATGTTTATAAACTAGACAAAGCTTTGTATGAACTCAAACAAGCTCCTAGAGCTTGGTATGAGAGATTGTTTAAATTCCTACCTGAAAATGATTTTAAAAGAAGTAGAGTTGACAAAATATTGTTCTTAAAGTCCAAAAATATTGATTTGCTAATAGTCCAGATCTATGTAGATGTCACTATATTTGGTGCTACTAGTAAATCTCTATGTAAGTACTTTGCAGATTTAATGAGTAATGAATTCGAGATGAGCATGATGGGTAAGTTAAATTTCTTTCTTGCACTACAAATCAAGTAAACTGAAAAGGGTATCTGTGTTCATCAACAAAAATATATTAAGGAACTAATTAGGAAATTTAGTCTTAAAAATTCAAAATCTAATCATACACCTATAGGAACTGCCACTAGATCAGATGAGGATTATGTAGGATTAATGGTGGATCAAAAGAAATATAGAGGTATGATTGGTTCCTTGTTATATCTAACCGCAAGTCGTCCAGACATTGCCTTTAGTGTTGGTGTGTGTGCCAGCAGGTTTCAATCAGCCCCAAAGGAATCTCACTTGACTGTTGTAATGATAATCTTGAGATAACTAAAATGAACTAAGTATCTTAGCTTATTCTATCCAAGGAGTGATACATTTGAGCTCAAAGGATTTGCGGATGCTGACTATGCTAGAGACTTGGTAAATAGAAAAAGCACTTCAGTTATGGTATAGTTCACAGGTCATAGTTTAATTTCTTGGAGTACCAAGAAACAAAAACATTGTTGCTTTATCCACAGCAAAGGCTGAGTATGTTGCTGCTGCATCATGCTTTTCCTAAATGCTATGGATAAAACAACAACTACGTGACCATGGAATTCAACTTAATTGTGTTCCTATTTGTTGCGATAACACAAGTGCTATAAGTATTTCTAAAGATCTAGTGCATAATTCTCGAGTCAAACATATTTATGTAAGACACCACTTCTTGAAAGACAACGTTGAAAAAGGATTGATCAAGTTGGAATTTTGCCAAACTGATCATCAAATTGCTGATATTCTAATTAGACCTTTGTGTAGAGAGAGATTTGAACAACTAAGATTGGAACTAGGTCTGTTAAAATTCTGATGATTGTGTCTGTCATGTACTTTTCCTATTGTAAATTAAATACTGATATTTGTCTAATAAGGTCAACAAAAGAATAATTAAGTGGTATCATGCACAAGTTCACCATGTTCCTAACATGTACTTGAACGGATTAGAAACCACTCACTAATGTCTTCTAATATGTCCCTTATTGTCTAATGTGCTACTTGGAAATTTGTGACTAAAAGATATATGTAAGATTTGGTTCTAAATGCACTAAGTTAATGCAGTTGTGATAATTCCTTATTTCTTTGAAAAAATAAAAAAATACATTAATATTTTTCGTAGGGATAGATAGTATCATGAACTTATAATTACTATCTTTATCTTAATTTCTCCATTTACTTTTTAATCTCACTATTTCACCTACCATCCACCTTTTTACTTCTACCGCCTTCTTTTACCTAAATACGCGTGCCACTTCACCTTCCTTCATCCCCCTTAATTCCTAACTCCCTTAAACGACATCCTCCTTTTGATCGTTCAATTCCGGATCCTGCCTCCCTCCATCACCTATAAATTTCTCACCCATAAAATGGCAAGAACTAGTGCAAACACCAATCCAAGAACTAGTGCTAACCTTCAAACACACCCATAGATTCCTCAATTCCTCAATCACCAAAACTCATTCAAAGTGTTCCTCCACCCTTTTCTCCAAAAGTATCTGGAATTCAACAAGAAATGGAGCCACAAGTTCGGAGGGGAACCTGAATTACTTGAAAAAGAAGACATGCAAGCTCAAATGATTCCTCATAAAGGAACATCAAGAAAAACCAGGGGCTCTCAACTCAAGAAAGCTGTTTCTACCCAGCTGAGGTATATTTTGGGAATGTGCATTGATCTTACTTGGTGTAGGAAAGAAAAATTTAATAAACTTGTTGATGGTGTGGAGAAACGAAATTGCGAAAAATTATTTGGTTCAAGTTTTGCCAATGTGTTAATTCCTGATGCCCTAGATGAATTTTGCGAAAACTTTAAACTAATCAATGGGGTTTGTTTCTCAAAAATCAAGGAAACTGAAATTAGGTTTGATGAGAAAAATTAGGGTCTCAGTTCAATGTCCCTAATAGTGGTGTTGATATTTATATTAAGTATAAACCCACATGTCCCTGTACCCATATAACACAAGATGAACAGGTATGTAGTTTTGGTGGATCCAAAGGGAACACCATCGTGGATCATAATCTCCTAAATCTGTTTCACAAAATTCTGCATAACTTGGTAAAGAAATATCTACTCCCTAGGCAAGCAAAAAGAAAGGAGGTGTGCTTGCTTGATATGGTCTATATGCACTGTCTTGAAACCTACACACCCATTACACTAGTACATAATTGTCAATTTGCGTCGGACCTGGGACCACCATTTGCGCCAGGGCATTGGTCCGACGCCACGAGTCTAGGACGCAAATGAAGGATACAGGATCTGCGTCGGATAAGGACACGACGCAGTTGATTGGCTATTTGCGTCGGACCCTCCGCAACATGCGACGTACATGACCCGTCCCCCTGCATCCCATAGGCACTTGCGTCTTCGATCTGTGTCGCATGCAGAGCGATGTGCGACGCAAATGGTGTGTCATCTACGTCGCACATTGCTCAGCATGCGACGCAGATCGAAGACGCGCAGCAAGCCAGCAAGCCCCAGGCCACTCATTTGCGTTGCACGTTGTGCCACATGCGACGCTAGAATGGCCAGACATTTGAGTCGCATGTTGTACAACGTGCGACGCAAATGAGTGTTCCAGCAGCAGCCCAGCAAGCCACAGGCCACACATTTGCGTCGCATATAGTGCAACATGCGACGCAAATGTCGGTCATCTGCGTCGCATGTGGCACAACGTGCGACACAAATGAGTGATTTTCAGCTTTTTTTTTTGGTTTTTTTTTTCATATACTAAACCTTAAGCTTCAAAACTAAACGAACATTATATTAATAATTATGAGCAGAAAATTCGGCAAAGTCTCCTTTGTAATTTGGACAACCCAAGAAATCGTTGGGAAATTTTGCATATATAACCAAAACCTGTTCCAGTACATCTCAATCAAGCAACCAATGTTGCAATCAAGCAACCAACAAGGTTCAACCTGCAAATATACATACACTAACTAGTTAATTATTTTGCTGCTTCGACGACCCGTACAAAGTATTGCGCAAAAAGTTATTTGAGGTCGTTGATCTCATATATGGAGTATGGCTCAAGACTTTGTGGAAAAGCCTAGAAATATATTAAATTAGTTAATATACTTTAAAATTCTATAAGTATAAATAACAAATTTACAACATACATATACCTCCTGTAAATTATTTGAATCATAGTGGAAGCGGATGATTTGAAGCATGTATCTCATCACGAAATAGCTGCATTCCTCTCCTCCCGATTGTTGAGCACACCACCAAATTTAAGATATATGTTAAAATCGAAAAAAAAAATTCCTAAATAGAATTATAAAATGGGTATCAAATACAAAACCATAAGAGTTTTACCCGCATAGTTATCCAAGACAATTTTGTTCCTTTATTGGATCCTTGAAGGCGCATGAATTTTGTATATGCACTAAGTATAGAAATTTGTAACAATTAATTACTCTAAACATTTATCAATTATTTAAAATATCATAAAATGCATGTAAACTTATTAACATGTATGACAACTATGAACTTACGTATTCACCGGTATCTTGATAGCTAAGGATCTATCTCTCTGGAGCGAATCAAATATATACCGCTTTGTTAGATAGACAAATGACAAGAAGAATTCAATGTTCCCTAAGGCATGAAGCAAAATGTGATATTCATATATATAACCACATGCAAGTTAATAAAGATAAAACAAAGTATTCAACTCTCCATCAAGACACAATCGTTTTCTCCCAATGGTACCAGAACCATCAAGCCTTCCTTCATGTCTACATTTTGGCAATCCAATTGCTTGTGCACGTGCTAAATACTGACTTACATATTCAGATACTTCCTCCGCAACTGTTCTTTAGACAATACTTGCTTCTGGTCTGGCTGGATTCATCACTTTGCCCTTGAGAGTACCCATATTAAAGGCCACATATACCTCATACAAACGGGCCCACAAAGTTTAATTTCTCAGACAAGATGAATTATCAAATGAGTCATGATGTCAAAGAACGATGGTGGGACATTTCAAATCGGCACATCGTCTCTATTACACCGACTTGCAATTTATCTAGAGTGTTAGGATCAATCACCTTGCTAGAGATAGTTCTAAAGAAGAAACACAGCTTTGTAATCGTGTATCATACTTGGGAAAGCAAAATTCCTCGTATTGCAACAGGTAATAAATGCTGCATCAAGATATGACAATCATGAGATTTCAAACCAACGAGTTTTAAGTCCTTTAGTGAGACAAGGTTTCGAAAATTTGACGAGTATCCAGCAGGGACCTCTAACCTATGCAGAGACTCACAAAAACTCATTTTCTCCTTCTTAGACAAAGTGTAGCAAGCTGGTGGAAAATAATAGCGTTGTCCCCGCTCCTGAGGTGCTAGTTCTGGTCTGCCCATTTCAGCCATGTCTTTCCTAGCTTTAACTCCATCCTTTGTCTTCCCGGGCATATTCAACAATGTTCCAACAATGGCATCACAAACATTTTTCTCAATGTGCATTAGATCAAGACAATGTCTGACTTCTAAACATTCCTAATATGGGAGGTCCCAAAACTTAGACCTTTTCTTGTATAAGTTCTTTGAGACACTTTTAAAGGGCTTGCCAAACACTGTTTCAATATCCTTTACCCGCTTAGAAACCTCTTTTCCACGTAAGGGTACATGGGCTTCTCTCATCTCCACTTTTCCATTGAACAACTTTTTTTTCTTACGAAATGGATGATCTAAAGGAAGCCATGTGCGATAATGCAGGTATACAATCTTCCCACAATGATGTAACCGCTCATCAATCATATTCTCATCACAAATAGGGCATGCCTTTGCTCCTTTAACTATATACCCTGACAAATTCCCATAAGTCGGGAAATCATTAATCGTGCAAAATATCATGGCACGTAATGTGAAGTCAGTTTTCGCATACGCATCGAACATCGAAACACCTTCATCCCACAACAATATCAGATCTTGAAGTAGTGGGTCAAGATACACATCTATGTCGTTTCTGGGTGGCTGAGGACCCGAAATAAGAAGCGATAGCAGAATAAATTTACGCTTCATATATAACCAGGGGGCAGATTATAAATGGTCAGTAGTACCGGCCAAGTGCTATGCTGGGTACCTAGTATGTCAAATGGGTTCATCCCATCTGTACAAAGTCCAAGCCTAAGATTTCGAGGTTCTTTACCAAAACCGGGAAACTTTCGGTCGATATTTCTCCATTGCGGAGAATCGGCCGGATGTCAAAGCATCCCATCTTTCTTCCTCTTGTCCGCATGCCACATTAATAATTTACCATTATTTTCATCCGAAAATAAATGCCTAAATCTCGGAATGATTGGAAGATACCAAAGAACCTTCGCCAGAGTTTCTTTCTTTCTCACTCCCTCATCATCCTCCTTTATCTTGTACCGAGACTCTCCACACCTTGGACTCTCACCCAAATCCTTGTACTCATTTCGATACAGCACACAATCCTTTTGACATGCATGTATCTTCTCATATTCCATACCTAATGGACACAATAATTTCTTTGCCTCATAGGTAGAGTTGGGAATTTCATTCCCTTCATGTAGCAATTCTTGTAAAAAAGTGAACTCACTTAGACTTTTATCTATCCAACTATACTTCGATTTCATGTTGAACAATGTGTGGATGCTAGAAAGTTTAGTGAAATTCTTACACCCCGGATACATAGGTTTGTCCGCTGCACTTAGAATACTATCATACATATGCGGACGATCGGTTCCTTCATCCTCCAAATTGTGCAACATCTCATCTACCTTATCATTCTCATAATCTACCCTATCATTCTCATTATCCTCCTCTCCTTTTTTGATATCAACCTCATCATCAATGGGATCAACATGCAAATCATCACACAAGCTAGTGGAGCTCATACCCTGATCATAAAACTCTCCATGCCATGTCCACTTAGTATAGTTACTCTTAAACCCACGACGAATCAAATGATCCTTAATTTGATCCACATCACGATACCCCCTAGAGTTATTGCAATCACAACAAGGACACAAGACTAACTTTGACCCATTCTGCGATTGATGTTCTAACGCAACCCTGATAAATTCATCAACCCCTTGTAGAAATGTCGCCGAAATCTGATTACCATACATCCAGTTTCGATCCATATTCATACACTACAGACACCAAACAAGAACATAATCGATCACATCATTCAAAGTGTCTTATCAAATGCAGTCATGTACATTTGGGTCCTTATCACTCCAACCTAACCCATCCTTGAGTTTCTCATCTCACTAGTGAATATTTGGTTTTCAATTCTAAGAAAAATCCGACAGCACTTCCCTACAGTTCTCCAAGTACACGATGAATATAATAGGTAAACTATCAACATATATACCCACTGAACGCTTAGGGAAATGAGCTAGATCTTTCTTAGAATCGAAAACCAAACATTCATTCACATCCTAAGTGAGATAAGAAACTCAAAGACAGTCCCAAACCGGGGACTATTCAAGACTAACTCCTAATGAGTAAGCCTCGAACAGGTATCTAGGCCAATGATGCACATTGCAATTAAACAGCACAAACCAATCCATTCTTTAGATTTCCCTCCCCACCCCATTAAGGTATCTCCATATCTTAATTGTTAAATTAATTAACACAGCAATCCACAAAAATATAACAAGACAATAATTTCATAAAAAATCCATCAATTCATATAGTTTCCCAATCACATAACCAAACACTTCCTTAGATTTCCCAACCCCCATATAGGGACAAATAAAACAATTCCACAAATCCAAACTAATGGTGAAATTAACATTTGATCAAAAAATAGAAAATAACAAAGGTATCATATATACCTCTGCTCTCAAGGAGCAACAAACACAACCACAATGAGGTGAGCTTGAAGCACCGACAATGTAGATGAGACGCAGCTGCAATACAATGTAGAGAAAAGGCAGAGTGAGAGAGTGAAGCACCAAAATTATCAAAATTGATTGATATCAAATCAAAATCGTGTTAGAAAATAATGAGTTACAAGAAAATTGACAACAAAAAAAACCTATTGCCCGCCGCTGAGAGTGGCCTGCCTGCCGGTGAGAGTGGCCTGCCTGCCGGTGAGAGTGGTAAACCGTCGGAGAGAGGGAGAAGAAAACGCCGGTGAGAATGGTAAACCGCCGGTGGTTGTGCTTCGCCGCAAAGAAACGAGAGGGGAGGGAGACGTGCAAGAGTAACAGAGTGAAGTTAGGGCACCAGATGGATTAGCCGACGAGAGGAGATGACGGAGAAGTCGACGGCGAGAGGAGGTGCCGGAGACGTGCGAGTGTTAGGGCTGACGAATTCGCATGAGAGAGAGAGAAGTGCGAGTGAGAGAGGGTTTAATGTTTAGTGGGGAACTAGGGCTAGGGAATTCCCGAAAAAACATTAACTAAGAATCATCTGCGTCGGATGGGAGGACGGATCCGACGTAGATGATGATTTGTGTCACACGTGGGCTTGATGCGACGCACATAGCTCGGCTGTGTTTTAATTAGGGCTCGCAAAAAAAGAATGATTGTGCGTCGGATGTGCATAACGTTGGACGCAAATCCTCGTGTCTGCGGGAGAAGACATCTGCGTCGCACATAGACCGGATTCGACGCAGATGCTATGGCACACTTATGTGCGTCGCACTTACCATACATCCGACGCGAATAGCTTGTGGATTAGAGGATCTTGCTTCGGTTATGTTCGTCGCATGTTTTACCCATCCGACGCACATAGCTTGTGCTATGATGTTTTGCGTCGCACTCTAGCTAAATACGACGCACATAGGGCGTCTTTTGCGTCGAGTCCCGGTTGCATGCGACGCAAATGATTTCCTCATTCACTTCTGCGTCGTTTTTCCTATTGTGCGACGCACTTGGGGAGACGCAAACCGTCGTTTTTCTACTAGTGTTAACTTCCCCTCTTTCATGATTCAACACTGTATTTCCAACAACATTGTTGTTGGGTATGGCTCTTATAATGCCCCGCTCTTCCGGAAATACATAGCGAAAGACACTCAACAACCATATACTAGAATTAACACTTAATTAAATAAAATCGCAGCAGAAAAATATCCATAATTACACCAATATCTCAACTAAAATTCCCAAAATATTATATACAACGAAATTATCAATAACTATTCTCAAATCAGCTGTCTGAAATACAAACTCAATCCATAATACACAGAATCCTATTCTTGCTCCACTTCCGATTCCGAGCTCACAACACCAAACCTGCAAATTCAGGGAAGAAATACAAACAAACAAAATTCCAAAATGAGTGGAAAACTCGTAACCTTTACTCCAGCCCGTTAAAAATATCTTTTATTTCAAATCATTTCCTTTCGTTACTGAGCTGGCATAGCTCATTCTCTTAAACAAATTAGTGTCAAGTACGATATTTGGACAAACGTCGCCTCCAAGGTTCGTTATAGAGCCCAGCAATACTACCCCAAGGGTCGTTATGGAGCGTAGCCGACCATATCAGGTCAAAAGAGTAACCATCCTCCTCCCATACCTTGCCCACTTTCTATTTTTAGTTCATAAACTAAGCCAGCAAAACAATTGCGTATTCATAATCAATCAATGACATTTCATCATCACATTCATATCTATGCCATAGTACGAACTTATTTATCAAAAATTAAACATAGAGATCCACTCATGAGGGCGTAAGTAAATGATTTTACTGAACATAAAAGTTACCTCATACGCGATCCATTCTTTAGCTCCGATATATAAGACTTTGATCAGAATTACATAACTCCATCACTCTCTTGGGCTCCATAATAATCCTCCGACAATCACCTCACAACAACAACGATAATCAATAACCAATCTTCACTAATCTAAATTAGAAAATGGAACCATAACCAATTCCCAATTTAGAAATCCTTTACAACCATAATTCCAAACTCTTAACCCTAAATTCTGTAAACTGATTCTACATATCTTAGAATCATAAAAATAACTTATTGAACAAAACTAACTGAACTTAGCTAACAAGCTTAATTAAACAAATGAGAACCTAATTTAGCAACTTCACACACCAAACATATAACCATTACTAACAATATTATACTACACTTATTTAAGAATTTATAACTCAAATCTCTTTTCCAAAAACAATAGAACACTAACTGAACTTGCCAATCAACTACAAAACTATTCCCACTGGTTCACTAACCACAACTAACAATAACGCATCAAAACAACGACGCTGCATCAACAACAACAATAATACCAGCAGCAACAACAACAAAAAGGGAGGGAGATAAAGAAGTAGCGGCGACAACCACCAGCACCAAAGGAAGGAGCAGCGGCATTAGCTGAGCCACGGTTGCAACACCACCAGTGAACTGAAGGGGAAACGGTGCAGCAGCACCACCACTCCACGAACAGAGGACAGAGGAAGGAAGTAGCGGCAGCACCACGCTAAGGGGAGCACAACCATGTGGCGGCAGCACCACCTGCAACCATCAGCACCGACGCGCGAGAGGAGAGAGAGAAATGAGGGGTTGGGGTTTCACGGGTTTGGGGTTTTTGGGTTTTGCTGAATAGGAGACACGGGAGAGGAAGAACTCAAGGGGTTTTAACTTTTAATGGTTTGATTTCCTAACCGACATAAGGGGCTAAATATTTGGGTTTTCTCTTTTGGGGTTCCTCTTTTGGACAAATAATACTCAACAAAAATTACACTTAGGCCCTGTTCTTTTGAACTTATTTTGGTTGAACTGCACTGAACTTATTTTATTTTTGCTGAAATAAATATATTACAAACACGATAAATAGAAAAGAATACTCTACAACTCAAATAATATAAGGATTTTCGGAACATAATTAACTTAATAAATATAATCAGCGTTTATTAAACGCCTTTAAAAATAGGGCTATTACATACTACCACCCTTATTTAAAGTTTCGTCAAAACTTGAAAACATTTATTTAAATAAAACCAAAATCTCAAGCTCCTAAGATATTTGGCATCCAACCTCAATTCTACCATCAGCTTTTGTATCTCCACTTCAACTCAATATTAGAATCGAGGAGCAAAGAAAGCAAAAGGAGCAAAATTTTCGGCATAGGATTCCAGTCATCTCATTTGCAGAGATCTCGTTTGAAATTCGTTTACTTAACCAAATCATATACTTCCTCCGTTCCATAATAAGTGAAACATAGGGATTGGGTACAAGATTTAATAAACATCACTTTCAAAAGCCAAAAAGTTATAAAACACCCTTTTCATTATCAAAAGGATAAGAGAGAAAAGCAAACCACACAAGTTTATGATGGGTATTCTTGTTATTTTGTCATTTTCTTTTTTACATTTAAGGTATGTTTCACTTATTTTGAAACGTTCTAAAATAGTAAGTGTTTCACTTATTATGGAACAGAGGAAGTAATTTTTTTTTCTCAAAGTACACAACATAGGCAATACAAGGAGTTATACCTTCACATAAATGAATCATATAGCACACGCAAAAGCGCAAACACTTATATACTCAAGCTTCAACATTCCTAACTCCATTCATCAATTCTCAACCACTATTAATCCCAAATTGATTTCAAACTTCCCGAAGAATCTTTTACCCTCGCTAGGTAGCCAACTAGGCATACGGTCGCAAAGTTGGTGTGATACCATCTTGTAACAGCCCGCTCTTCCGAGCTGCTAGCGAAACACACTCAACAACCATATACTAGAGCTAACACTTAATTAAATAAAATCGCAGCGGAAAAATATCCTTGATTACACCAATATCTCAACTAAAATTCCCAAAATATTATATACAACGAAATTATCAATAACTATTCTCAAATCAGCTATCTAAATTATAAACTCAATCCATAATACACAGAATCCAATTCTTGCTCCACTTCCGATTCCGAGCTCACAACACCAAACCTGCAAATTCAGGGAAGAAATACAAACAAACAAAATTCCAAAATGAGTGGAAAACTCGTAACCTTTACTTCAGCCCGCTAAAAATAGCTTTTATTTCAAATCATTTTCTTTCGTTACAGCGCTGGCATAGCTCATTCTCTTAAACAAATCAGTGTCAAGTACGGGATTTGGACAAACGCCGCCTCCAAGGGTCGTTATGGAGTCCAGCAATACTACCCCCAAGGTTCGTTATGGAGCCCAGCAATACTACCCCAAGGTTCGTTATGGAGCGTAGACGACCATATCAGGTCAAAAGAGTAACCATCCTCTTCCCATACATTGCCCACTTTCTATTTTCAATTCATATAAAAAGCCAGCAAAACAATTGCGTATTCATAATTAATCAATAACATTTCATCATCACATTCATATCTATGGCCATAGTACGAACTTATTTATCAAAAATTAAACATAGAGATCCATACATGAGGGCGTAAGTAAATGATTTTACTGAACATAAAAGTTACCTCATACGCAATCCATTCTTTAGCTCTGAAATATAAGACTTTGATCAGAATTACATAACTCCATCACTCTCTTGGCCTCCTCCGACAATCACCTCACAACAACAACGATAATTAGTAACCAATCTTAACTAATCTAAACTAGAAAATGGAACCATAACCAATTCCCAATTTAGAAATCCTTTACAACCATAATTCCAAACTCTTAATCCTAAATTCTGTAAACTGATTATACATATCTTAGAATCATAAAAATAACTTATTGAACTAAACTAACTGAACTTAGCTAACAAGCTTAATTAAACAAATGAGAAACTAATTTAGCAAATTCACACACCAAACATATTACTATTACTAACAATATTATACTACACTTATTTAAGAATTTATAACTCAAATCTCTTTTCCAAAAACAATAGAACACTAACTGAACTTGCCAATCAACTACAAAACTATTCCCACTGGTTCACTAACCACAACTAACAATAACGCATCAAAACAATGACGCTGCATCAACAACAACAATAATACCAGCAGCAGCAACAACAAAAAGGGAGGGAGATAAAGAAGTAGCGGCGACAACAACCAGCACCAAAGGAAGGAGCAGCGGTAGCAGCTGAGCCACGGTGGCAACCAGTGGCGTATCCAGGAATTGTCCCCCATGGGTTCGGAGCCGTTCGAAAGAAAACCAAGATGAATAATTGGAAAAAAAATGTTCGAATACATTAGTTGCGATACCAATTTACACCAATAAATAGTAAGTTCACCCAGAAAAAGGTACTAAGATATATTATTATTTATTTCTATCAATCTAATAGCTAAATAAGTGTTAAATTTGTCGCATCAGAACTAGAGATGGCCACTGGTGCGGGCTGGGTGGGCTGGTTCACGGGCCCTAGTGGGCCGGGCTGAGATTTTACGGCCCAGGACCGGACCGTGAAATTCACGGTTTGGGCGGGGCCGGGTCCACGGCCGAAAAATCTTGGCCCACACCCGATGCTACCGGTTTTCACGGTTCGAACAACGGTTTTGGCGGTTTGTGGGCCTACCGGGCTAGCGGGCCGGCATGAGAATTTTTTTTTTCAGAATTATTTAATCATTAGAATAATTTATTATTGTTACATAAAACCTTTAAAATTAATTAAAATATATACAATTATTAATATTAATGAATAATTTCATTATTTTTGAATTTGATTGAATTATAATATATGAAATTTGATTAAAATATATACAATTTGATTAAAATATACACAATTTGGTTGAATAATTACTTAGGCTGGGCTGGTCCGGTTCATGGGCCGGGCTGGACCGATTTCGTGGACCGGGCTGGGCGGATTTAGTAGCGGGCTTTCGTGGGTTGGGCTCAAAAAATCTAGCCCACGGCCCACCCACCAATTTCATGGTTTGAGCTGGGCTGGACCGGGCTTTTCGTGGGCTCAGCCCACACGGCCCAAGAGGCGGGCTGGGCTGGATGGGCTGGATTGGCCCGCACTGTTGGCCATCTCTAATCAGAACTATATTTAGTCTTAAATGTTTAGTGAGTAGCACTACTTACAAATTTTTTGGGAAGATATTAATATCTAAGTAGATATCAATTAATAATCATCTCAAAGAATTCGAAAAGGAAAAATGTTTGAAGCTAAAGTGTATATAGCTTGGGTTTGAAGTAAATAAATTAAAAAGGAAAAATAAACATAGACAATCTCAACTTTCACCTATTTTCTCTAATAGTAACAATAATACAGGATTATTCACAAGTTTTGCGAGGACCTCTGAATATGATTTTTAATTCTTAAATCTTTTTACCTTTGCTAATCTATTTTGGGTCAATTGCTATTGGAATATAAATAGTTTAGATTTTTTTTTTGACAAGATGCCACTAACACTTGAGATTTTCCTGAAACAATCTAAAATTGAGATTATTTTCTAGAAAATAAATCAAGTTCAAGTTATTTATGTTATTTTTTCCAAAAAGAAGATGAACAAAATTGAGGCAAAATAGTCTATAAAACATAAAACCAAAAGAAATTAAACAAAATAAATTTGATGCGAAGTTGTATGGTAAGAAGATAACACAAAAAAAAATACAATGCAGATAGTATAGGAGAATAGGAGATGGCTAAAAAAATGATAAAAAATAAAACTAAAAAAGCTAATAATATTCCCTCAAATAAGAAAATTGCTAATAGTATTCCCTAAAAAAACCTAATAATACACATCAATGACCCCAAAAATGACAAGTATCACCTAAATGGCTAAATGCAATGACGTATCATAACCAAATAAAAAAAAAAGATAAAATCAAAAGAAAAGAAAACAAGTTAGGCTTGTCCTGGGATTCGATCCCGCGCCAACTTCCAAAACATGCACACTCCGCTTACAACCAAAACCACCCCAACACGCTCAACCTCTGTGATCCATATTACACGCAAAAGATATATGTCTCATTATTACTGGTTTCTTATTTAAAAAAAAAAAACTGCACAATTTTTTTCCAAAAATCATTGGGTTCAACTGAACCCAGTGAACCTATAGTGTATCCGCCCATGGTGGCAACACCACCAGCGAACTGAAGGGGAAACGGTGCAGCAGCACCACCACTCCACGAGCAGAGGACAGAGGAAGGAAGTAGCGGCAGCACCACGCTAAGGGGAGCAAGACCATGTGGCGGCAGCACCGCCTGCAACCATTAGCATCGACGCGCGAGAGGAGAGAGAGAAATAAGGGGTTGGGGTTTCACGGGTTTGGGGTTTCTGGGTTTTGCTGAATAAAAGACACGGGAGAGGAATAGGAATTAATAATAATGATGATGACTTGAAGATTTAATAAATGAAATAGAATAGGAATTAATAAAACAAATAAAACATACTCCATATAAACAAACAATAAAATATTTTATTAAAATATTAGGCAAATACCCAATCAGATTTTTTACATTAAACAAATACTTTTCATTAAACAAACATTTTCTAAGTCTTGGATTATTATAAGGATTTTTTTATTTTAATAATGCAACCTTTTGGCCATTCGCAAATAATAGAGCAACCTTTTGATTATTCCACAATAAGACAACCTTTATACCCCATTAACTTTGGGTAGGTCAAAACCGGTTATAACCTGAAGAATAGGTAAAATGGGACACGTGTCGCATAATAATTGGTTCCATAAACAAATTTTATAAAAAAAATTTAAAAACAAAAGATTAAAAAAAAAGGATAAAACCCCCTAACCCCCTCACCCCACCGTAAACCCCCTCTCTCTCCTCCCCCCCCCACCGCCACGCCACTCTCTCCTCCCCCCCCCACGCCCACGCCACTCTCTCCTCCCCCCCACCCAAGCCACCCTCTGCGCAACCCGAGCCACCTTTTTCCTCACCGCCGGGTCCACCGCCACCCTCACCCCACCCCATCTTTGCCCCCTCCCTTCTTCTACTTGACCCACCAACCCAACCCCGAGAGTTCCCCACCCCCCACGCGGCGCTGCAACCACCTCTTTCAAGGCTTCCTGATGGTTTTTCGGGGTAGGGGAGGTGGGGCTGGAGTCGGGGATGGAGGGGTGGGGTTAGGGGATGGTTGTTATTATGTGGGTCGGGAATGGCGAGGAGAGAGAAAGAGGGAGGGGGTGTCGTGGTTGGGGAAGGGGAGTGATGGGGGTGGCGGTGGCTAGGGAAGGGGGTTTGTCGTGGCTGGGGAAGGGGAGGGAGGGGGTGGCGTGGCCGGGGAAGGGGAGGGGAGGGGGTGGCGTGGGTGGGGGGGAGGGGAGGGAGGGGGTGGCAAGTGTTGGGGTTTGATGGCTGGCTTTGTCTTTCATGGTATAAGTCATGGAAACATTTTGAATGCACGAGCAATTAAATACTTGGGGTTGTGCCTTGTTAATGGGACTTTGAAAAAGAAAGATGATGTTGTAGAAGAGAGTACAGAGGAAGTAGAAGAAGCATCAGAAGAGCAATAAGAAGCAAAAGAAGAAAAGGAACAAGGTTCCAAAGTTTCTAAGAGGAACATGAACAAGAAAGAAGTTGTTGATGAGGAACTCCACCAATAGAGCCGCCAAGAAAAGTCTCCCTAAGGAGAAAAAGGAAAAACCTCATGTGGAACCTCAGAGGCGAAGCTCCAGACTTGCTAAGCAACTCTTCTCTTGCAATGAGGTTGAAGAAGATGAAAATCCAGATGAGTTGCAAATATTGTAAGTTCCTCCCTCCCCTGCATCTGTTGAGCCTATTACTGTTCCTGAACCTTCTGCAGTTCTTTCCTCCCCTGCCTCCACTCTCTATTCCTCCCTTTAAGGAACAAGAAACCATTGTTCCCCCTGTTGACCAAACCTACACAGCTAAGCATGCTGAGAGAATGAAGTGTCTTTTATTAGCTTCCCTATGACATGGCCGAAAACTAGATTACTGTCCACCAAGGAATGGAAGGAGTTCGCACCCAAACCAGTTCCCTATATACTCACTTGGAAGCTATATTCAAACGAACAAATGATGTTATTGATTCCTTCAACAAATTGAACTGTGGGCTCATACAGTTGTATACCAAGGCAGAAGTTATAGAAAATGGGTTAAAGGCTCTCGGTTAACAAGTGGCTACAAATCATGCGGTGGTTTTAGATAAATTAGAATAAGTTGTTGTGGAGGAAACGATTACTCAGGATGTTCCTGATCCATCTGCCCCTTAAGCTGTTTTTTTTTCCTTTCTTCAGACATATCTATTGTTGTTCCTTTTATGTCTGTTTTTCTTATGCTCCCTTTTTGTAAGCACATGTAGTAATTAATAAATTTGGACTTATTTTGCTCTAACTTGTGTTCCTAATTGCATGATTTGCACCTAAATGGCTCTTATTATAAGATTGTAGTTTGAGCAGTTTCATTCCCTCCTCCTATTAACCATAGTTATCATACTTTGGTACTATGCTTGGTTTTCTTCTTGTAAGCGTGTTTTTATTCGCCTACGCAGGATGAACGCGCATTTGACTACCTCATTGTAAATGTTTTATTGAAAACGTTTTCAAATAGAGAGAAGTCGTCAACAAGTCTTTAAAGGAAGACTCATAAACCTAATTGGATATTGGGAAATCATAGGGACAACTTAAGGACTTATCTAATGTAGATTTTCCCGTCATGACTCCATAGTTGGTTATTGAACCAAAGATTGAGTTCGGGGGTGATGGTACGAATAAGATCAGGAATCAAATTCTCCCATTGCTAGCCTCTACTTAATATCGATTCATGTCATGTTTCATGCAATTAAACAACCACATAATATTTTAATGCAATCTAAAATTAGCCTATGTTAGCTCATTAAAAATACAAAAGACTAATTTTGAATTTGGTGGCATGTTATTATAGCAATCAAATTATTGTGATCCTAATTAGATTGTCCAATTATCTTATTAGGCGTTGGAACAATTCTATAGGTCTTAATTAGTAATAATAAGCATATGAGGTGATGAAAGCATTAAATCATATTATCATGCATATGAAATAATAATATATAGAAAATGAATAAAAATATAAGAGATTAGAAAAGAATGTACAATATAACGTTAATTCCTTCAAGATCTACATTATGACAAGTAAATTGTTAGTAAAAAAGGAATTAAATTGGAATTGACCTTCAGGAACTATACCTTTGTTGCATGGGTCTTGTATTACAGTATGTCGTATCAGTAATCTTGAAGCTTGAAATAGGAAATTCGAAGGTGTGAATGTGTTTGAATATGAGTTTTAGTGTTTTGATGTGTTTGAATGTAGCTAAGTATGTGTAGAAGTCGTAGGAAAGCATTTGGAAAAGTCGTTCGAAGAAACAAGCTATTTATAGGCAAAGAAAACCGAAAAAATCGCGAAAAGATAATGAAGAACTGTGCGCCAGACGCACAACCTTTGCGTCGCGTGCACTGGCTTTCTGGCCTATTTTTTTTGTTTTAAAGATTATTTTTTATCCTTTGATAAAATCTATCTTTTGAAATCCAAAATCAGCTATTTTGAGGAATAAAATCTGATTTTGTAAATATCCTTTAAAAATAAATTATCAAGAATAATCAATATTAAAATATTAAAAAATATAATTAATTATCAGGAATAGTTAATTGGGCCTTTAATGTTGGGCACGAATAGACTCTATATTTTCTAAATGCTTTTGGGCTTAACTCGTTCAATTGCTCTTCCTTTGGACAGGAGCAATTAGGATGATGGTACGTTTCATCATTGGATACTCAACGGGGAGACACAATTTTGTGCCTACACTTCTTAATGTTTTATTTGAATTTTTCACTGAAATTTTCTAAGATGAAAAAAGGGGAAAATAAGGCAAATACTTTCTTTGTTTTTTTTCCAGATCATGTGCTTCTTTCTTTACACTAGTGGAAATAACGTTATATGACACAACAAAACATATCCGGTTTTAAAAAACCGGATCCGTAAAGCGTGAGATTTTTCCGGCAAAGTTGGGTTGAATAACTGATCCGGTCCAGTAGTGAACCGGATCAGTTAACAGAAAAGGGATTCGGTTTTTGTTAACTGATTCGGTTCACTCAACCGGATCAGTTATTCAATTTACTTACTCCCCCGCGTTTAATCCCTCCTTCCACATTTCATTTCTCCCTCCTTCCCCCTCTTATGCTTGAACTAGGGCTCCTTCCTCCTTTTCTTGTCTGTTGATCCACCACCTCACTGGGTTCCACCACCACTGTGTTGAACTACCGGCGAGGTCAAAGCTTCTTCATCCTTGTTGTATGTAGTGTTGCGCTGCTTCCTCCTTGTTGTACGTGGTGCTGCGCTTCTTCCTCCTTCTCCAACACGACCACCAGCGGCTTCTTCCTTTTCTTGCGCGCACACCGTCGAACCAACCCCACTGCTACCTGCTTCCACCGCAAACCAACCCCACCGCCACCTGCTTCCTTCCTGTGTTGATGCTTGTTTCTACTTCCTCCAATGTGCTGCTCCACCGCCGCTGCACCACCACCTCTGCATCACCACTTGCCTCGCTCCTCCACCCGCCCTATACCACTACATTCCTCCTCTACCTCCTACTAGGTTAGTTAATAAATTAATTAAATATAAATTAATTAAAGTTCATAACTTTTTGTTATAATCTCATATTTGAAGCTTTCAAGTTTATAATTAACTGTAGTTTCATGAATAATTGTTAGTGAAATTAGGTTGTATAATGGTTATTTGGTTTAAAGTTGATTGATTTGAGTTTATTTTATTTTATTTTAAATAGTTAGTTGGATTTTTAGGTTTAATTAGTTAGTGCTTATTAGCTAGTATAAGTTATAACTATTAGTGTATACTTATTCGGTAGTTTAAACCATTTTAGCCGAGCCTAAGTCATGAACTAAGGCTTTGTTGTGGCTATTATTGATGTTGTTGTTGTTGTTGTTGTTGTTGTTGATGATGTTGTACTTACTAATTAGTTTAGTGGTTCAATTTACTTACTTATATTATTTTAATTAGTTATGTTTGAACTTTAAACTTTAAATATTGTTGTTGATTATTACTTTAGCTATTTAGTTTAATTTACCTTAATTTAGTTTAGTGCTGTTTAGTTTTGTTTGATTTGTTAATGCACTTAGTTATTAGGCTACTTCATTTGTTCTTAATGAGTACTAATTGGAAGTCCCCTTAACTATTAGAAGATATAAAATTCCCATTAACTCATTTGGAGCTATGAAATATGCATTATAACTACGATAGGGTAAAGGAGTCCCTTAAACTCATTTGGAACTCATTTCGCGCAAGTTAGGGTCATTTTAGGACGTATTCGACCGTTTTCGGGATGATTACTCTCATTCAATGACAATGAGTTTCAAATTTGGAGTAATATAACTCTAATAGTTAAGTACTTGTATAACTATTAGTGTCAAATATACTCCTCTCATATTTTTTGAAACCCATTTTGGGTAAGTGAATGTCAATTTGGGCGAATTTAGGCTTTTGATCAAGATCAATTTCCTTAATTACCCGCATTTAGCCTCGTGTTGGGTCATGTATAGTTCTAATAAGTAATAACTAGCCTTATATGCACGCGATGCGTGCGAAATTGTTATTGAAATTTAATACAATATCATTCAATAGAAGAGTAGCAAATAATATAAAAAATGGCTTATTATAAGGTACTCTATACAGTATCATAACATGAAAACTTTGTGTGAGATATATATTGTTTTGGGATATTATAAGGTTCAACTTTAAACAATATAATTAAGCTAATTTTCCCATTCCTCAAAAGTTATTTCATTTATTGTGCAGTAATAATACAACAATATGATTTTATTTGCTTAATTCTGCAGCAATTCACAAAATTGCGGTGATGAATGTCAACAGGATATAGCCCAATTTGGCCTTGGTCCTGGGTTTATATCTCTCTTATACAATTTTAAGTTACTTTTCCCATTCCTCAAAAGTTGCACCATCTCTATCTTTTCAGATTCCCCCCACCCCCCGGTATTATAAGCCACTAGAACCTCTTTCTCTATTTTCATCTTCTTCACCCCCACTATCTCTCTCTCTCTCTCTATCTAAACCTCAGCCTTACTTGTGACACCCACCACCAGTCGACACTTTCACTCCCTTCCACCACCATTTTTCTTCTTTCTCTGTCTCTTTCTCCCGTCGCCCCTCTATGTCGTCTTTCTCTATCTTTGATCCTTTATCTCTCTGTAAATGGAAAGTTAATAAATGGAGATATAGGAAGAAATTCGAACTTAATATTTGGAGTATTTTGGGTAGATTAAGCACTGAGAGGATTGAAGGTGGAGGAAGAAAAAGATATTCGGAATTGCAATTGATAAGGTTAGTTTGGCAATATTTCCATTTTTTTTGCATACGAGAAAATCTGAATCTTCTATCTATTGGAGATTTTCAGTGTTTTGGAATTATTATTCATGAGAAGATTGTTTTTTTTATAAAAGAAAACACTATGTATTATTTCGATGGAAAGCAATTTTTTTAAAATTATTATTCATTGAGAAGATTGGTTTTTTCGAATCTCTATACATTTAGAAGGTTGATTCACAATTCTTGAGTGAAGGTGTATTCGATATTATTTTGTTTTCTTAAATGGTTTTTCTTCAGAAAAATTGTGTTTAATGTGGCTGGATGAAAATGAAACGGCTGTCGAACTTTTTAGGAAATATTTTATTGAAAGAATAATTGTGTTTTCAGGAAATTTATTTTTAAGAAATAAATTTTGAATTGGAGGAGGTTTAATTTTGATATTCACAAATCACAACGGCTATTGTTTGTGAGGAGAGTGAACTAATTTGTTGAAACACATGAAGCCAAAGATAAGCTATAAAAATCTTGCTTGGAATCTTTAATCTATGCAGGAAATACATTAGGTAGTGCTTGCCTTAATTTTGTAGATTGATATTTTAAATTATTTTGGTTTGCAATTGAATATTAGTAAGAAAACAATTTGCAATTAGACACCAACCTTCTCAGTGGTTTCCGATTCAGTTACAAGTGCCTTTTTCCGCTGCTATTTGCTTGAGGATTTATGCGCAATTACAATCAATGACCTGAATAAAACTCACACAAAAACCGCTATCAATTCATATGATTTGTTTGTCGTGAACTATTTTCGTATTGTGTGAGAGAATTAAGAAATACCTTTTAGTTGAATGATGTATATAGTCTTCAATTTCTTGCGTCCTTTTGGATTGTGAACAATACCTACATAAATTTCACACTAAGAAAATGAATGACGTTCAAAGTATATTTTGATCAAATTATTTTTTTATGCTATGTAATTACTTGATCTTGGATAAATGATCTCTAATCTACTTTGTGCTTGTAGACACATAATCGTGTCTCCCCATTTAAGGGTTCAATGATGAAACATATCGCGGTAATAGTTGGCGCAACCCAACGGAAGAGCAATCCGAAGAGCCAACCCAAAATCAAATTAAAGTGTGTTTTGAAATACTTCCTCCGTTTAGAAATAGTTGCACCGTTTCATGTTTTCACGCTTGCCGATGCATGGTTTCAAACGTAAATATCTTCAATTATCAATGAGTAAAAATTATAAAAAGTTAATATTAAAAAAATATACAATGAGACGAATCTAACAAGATCTCGCATGACTATGTTTTTCCTAAAATATAAATCACCAAAGATAATCAAAGTGTAAGATGTGAATAGTAAACACTATGCAAATGGTGCAACTATTTCTAAACGGAGGAAGTATTATTCTAAAGCCCAAATTAACACTAAAAAAGCCAAGGGCTGCTATGCAAGGGCTGCGGTTATCTGTAAAATGCAGCCCTTGGGAATTAAGGGTTGCGGTTAGCCCAAAAACCGCAGCCCTTTTTGATAAAGGGCTGCTGTGTCGGGCTCCAACCGCAACCTTTTTTTTTTATCTTTGCGCGCATTTAGCCCATTCACTCTTGAACTTCCCTCGTTGTCTCTAACCTTAGCCCGTTTCTCTTCCCCCCTCTCTCTCCTCTTCTTCTTCTCAGAAAATCTCACAAAAAACCGCTCAACTCAGCCTTAATGGCCTAAGCTTCAAACTGACATCGATGTTCATCTTTGTCTTCTTCACTCATCATCATAATCGCTCCAATTTTTAGGGTTCATCAAGTTAAATCAAGAGGAAGAAGAGGGTCTGGTTGTTCGACATTCAAACGAGGTCAAATGTTTGATTTTTGGTAATTACTTCCGTCTTTCTTCTATTTAGTTCTTATTTCTTCCTTTTGTTCTTGTTTCCTCTATTTTGTTTTCAGATCCAACTATGTCTTGAATTGCACCTGTTTTCAGATCCAAGATTGAAGTGGAGAGGTGGAGAGAGAAAGAGAAGAAGGTGCGCCAAAAGGGGAACCGCCAACCACATGTACAGAATAACTCCCTTCTCAGTCTTCTCTTTTCTCTTTCTTCTCACCCTATTCACAAAACTGCAAGAAAAGCATAGAAATTACAAAGAAAAACAAATTAAATAAAAGAGGGTGAAAGCAAGAAAATTTAAGATGCCTAGACCAGGTCCAAGACCTTATGAGTGCGTTAGAAGAGCTTGGCACTGTGATAGACACCAACCCATTAGAGGTTCCATCATTCAACAAATTTTCAGGTTTCTGGGTCCGTCATTTTTGAGCTCAATTTCATTGTTTTTATCTTCATTTTTTGTAAAGCCCGCTATGTGTTTGTTTGTTTGTTCAGAGTTGTCACTGAAGCTCATAGTTCTATTAATAGAAAGAACAGAGAATGGCAAGAGAAGTTGCTTCGTGTTGTGTTAAAAGCTGAGGAAATTATGTATTTTAAAGCTAATTCGGAGGTAATTAGTGTGTATGATTTCTAGGTTTTTGTGGGTTTAAGCAATTTTTTGTACTTTTATCTTTTTTAGCTGTGTTTTGAGCTTATTGGGTGTGCATTGTTTGATTGATTAGGCTAAGTATATAGATCCTGAGACACTTTGGGAGCGCCTTAATGATGTCGTTGATACTATAATTAGAAGAGATGAAAGTACTGAAAGTGGTCGATTTCTTCAGCCTTGTATTGAAGGTAGCTGTTTTTTTTTCTGTGTTTTGGTGAATAATTGCTGCTTGTTGGATCACATATTTAATAAAGTTTGGGTCTTTGAGCTTTCGTCCTCGTTTTTTGATTGTGCATTGTCTCTGTGATGGGGTTCAATGCATTATAGTGGGTAGTGGACATTTTGGAAATTTTGAAGTGGTTGTTTGGTGAAAATTTCATTAAATTGTATCATGCTAAAATTATATCTACTTCATATAATTTTCAATTTTTACATATCGGATCTAAAAATGCTCTACATTTCTTTGTCCTGCAATTTTTCCTTCATCTTAGAATATAATTTGAAATGTGGAGAAGAAGACCAAGGGAAATGGTGATTCTCAAGGTGCTGACAGAAACCCTAACCCTTTTTTTAAATCTTTTTGAGTGAATTTTAAACTTTGCTATGTAATTCTAATGTCTGAACTTTTTTTTTTTTTGATTCCGCTCTTGTGTTTTGTAGGGCAAAGCCGTTTCTTAGTTATTTGTAGTCATTTTCTATTGGAATTGGGTAATGTATATGTTGTTCTTTTGATTAATAGTAAGTTTGAAGTAAATTCTATTGTTTGTGAGGTGTATTTAATTTGTATTATATGGTTTATTGTTTTTCATGGTGCAAAGTGAAAAGTTCTGATTTGGTTGGTTAAAGTTGACAAGTTTTAGATGGTGCAAGTGTTCCTATGGGAAGGGTTGCGTGTGTGCCGGTGGGCTGTAGAGGCGGGTTGTGTGTACAGGGTAGCTGGTAGGGGGATGTGAAGGGGGGCTAGGATGGGGTGGCAGGGGCTGGGAAGGGTGGATATATGTGGTGGTGTGCAGGTGGGCTGTAAAAGGGAGGATGTGAGTGCAGGGAGCCGACAGGGAGATGTGAAGGGGGCAGGGGGGGAAGGGTGGATATATGTGGTGTGTGTGCAGGTGGGTGATTGGTTAGTACAGAAGCTCAATGATTGATCGGTCTTACTTGGCTCAAAGTATGTGCAAAAATTGAAGCTTTAATCATATATATGGAAGGACTTGTATGGAAAATAAAGGTGCACGATTATTGTTCCTATTAGTGGTTCTTATTTCTTAATGCTTCCTACATGGTACCGTGTTTTAATATACTTTGATTGTCAATATTGATTTTGTAGAGATGAAACTTTGAAAATACATTTCCACTTGTGCATGTAATTAGTAGAATCCTCGTTAGTAGCTTGATTATGATATGATTAACTTCTGTTGAGCTCTGTTTTATATTTTTTTGTTTTGCTTTTAGGTCTCTATTGCTGTCCCCAGTTACCAACGGTTCATCTGTGTTTAAGGTACTTAATCAGCTTATGCGAATTTAATTAGCCAAATCCCCCCATTCCTTCACTTATTACATGATAAGTAACTGTTTTTCCCTATTCATCTTCAATAACTTATTTTTACTATTCTTGCCGGGAAAGTAGATGATGTTTCCAAAGTTCACACTTCTCTTTAGTACCACCTTGCCTGATTGGGTTGAGGAGGTAAGAATTTTCCTTAGTTTATTGATTTATTATATGATATTGAACGATTTGCGTTTGTGACAGAAATTTGGAATAGGAATAATTAATTAAAGTTAATTTTATGATTGTGGAGTAATGTCTTGCACGGAAGTAATGCTCTACCTTTGGTATCATATTCTGTTGATAGATATTATCAAGTATTCTGATCAAATGTTGTCGTCTTGTCTATATTTCAATTAGGTTTCTCAAATCTGCAAAGAAACTGTAGATCTCGTGTGTGACCAGAAAATGAAGGCCAACACCAAGGTTAGGCACATTATCACACCATGTTCTGCTTCTGCAAGGCCTGAACCCATTGCATACATTATTCGCTGTTACGGCAGGTTGTTTTGTTTAATCTTTTAAGTACTCATATAACGGTTGAGGCCAGCACCAATTGCCTACACCTAGCTGCTGCCCACGAGCTGTGGCTGCCCATAAGCTGCTGCTCAGCAAGAGTACTTAAAGATACATATTTTTGTAAATTTTTTATATTTGTATAAATAACATAATTTGCAATGGAAAATGATACTTTTATATATATATAACTGTTTGGGGATCATTTAGGACTAAAAATGCAAAAAAAAAAAACTTTTTTTTGGGTCACAAGGGTTGCGCTTTTGATGAAAACCGCAGCCCTTCATTTGTAAAAAGGGCTGCGGTTTTGGGCCTAAACCGCAAGCGCAACCCTTGGGAGTGAAGGGCATGGTCAAAAACCGCAACCCTTCCTTTGCCCAAGGGTCTGGGCCAAAAACGCAAACCCTTAAGGCTATTTTGACTGCATCCCTTCCTTTTTGTCCAAGGGCTGCGGGCCAAAAACGCAGCCCTTTGGGCTATTTTGACCGCAGCCCTTGACGTTTTTTCCACTAGTGTAATTATTCATGATAATTAGTCTATATCCATTTAAAGTTTTTTAAAAGCCCTATTATTTATTTATTATTTTTAATAAATATTTTTATTATTTTTAATAAATACTTTTTAACAAATATCAGATTTTTATTGCGTAAAATTCAATCTCCGGATTTTCAGGAAAAAAATGTATCTTCTAAAACGCGTTTGAGGAAAAAAGGCTGGCAAATGAGCTGGACGCAGGCGATGCGCCTAGCGCGCCACATGCGCTCAGCGCATTGGCCAAGCTGTGTCAGGCGCGCCAATCCGCGCCTGATACGTGGATTTGTGACTCACAGAGAGTCCTGCACCTAGCGCACCTCTTTGTGTGAGCCGTATCTTTTTCTTTTCTATCTTTTTAAATACACGTACCACGTGTACGTGTTTGACTGGGCTGGCCGCGTCATGCACACCAATGTGCGCCTGACACGTAGTCGTGTGCTTGACACGTAGGCCTGCGCTAGGCGCAGGTTGACGCGTGAGGCGCACGCTCCTTTTCCCTATAAATACCTGTGATTCCACGAATCACGGATGATTTTTCAATTTATTTTACGAACACAAAAACTTCCGAATATTAAGGAATCCTATTACGAACCTCCTAATACTCAAACACTTTCAATACATCAATTCCTTTTCCAGTTCCTGATCATACTACTTTCTTGGTTCCACAATTGCTTCTCTTGAAGATCGTTGCGCTCTTCGACCTAAGCCGCATAGGTATAATTCCTGAGGATCCTTGAATAATTCAATTATATTTATTACCTTGATGTCACTAACAATTTATTTCATGATGTAGATCTTTAATTGATAATCGTTCTACTGTATATTCTAATCTTTCCTTCTTTTTATTTATTTTCATACACTATTATATACTAGTCTGATTGTTCTATTCATATTATTATGACTATCCTGCATGCTTTATATCACCCACATGTTATTATTGTTAATCAAATACCTAAAGAACTGTTCTAACATTAATCAGATTAATTTGGACAACCTGTTAGGTTCCTTTGTAATATTGATTGCGTAATAACATATCTCTAAAAAATAATTTTTTTATGTGTTTCCTGAACCAACCTAGACTAAATATGTTTAGGGTGCTTAAAAATATTATATGGTTATTCTTTTGCATAAAAATTGACATGAATCGATATTTAGTAGAGGCTAACAATGGGCGAATATGGTTCATTATGACCGTGTTCGTACCCTCACCCCCAAACTCAATATTTGGTTCATTTTGACCATCTATGGAGTCAGGACAGGGAAATCTACATTGGATAAAGTCCCTAAGATGTCCCTACAGTTTTCAATATCCAATTAGGTTTATGATTCTTCCTTTAAAGAATTATTAGCGACTCCAAAACAATTTTCAATAAAACCTTAACAATGAGGTAGTCAAATATAAATACGCGCTCATCCCGCATAGGCGGAAAAAAATCACGTCTACAATTTGGCGACTTCACTGGGGAGGATTTAAAAAAATTTATTTTTTAAATGAGTGGGTGAAACTTGAAAAATACGATTCATTCTCCTTTTATGCCTTTGAATAATATATTGTTTTGCATATGCATAACTATTGTTCAACCACCATAAGGACAATCTACCTTGCCTCATTAGTACATGTTCTATATGTGAGGTCACCCCTGGAGGGTTTGCGCTTTGTCATTCCAAAAAGCTTCCTGAGCGATAGTGTTGGATCTTAGTTATAAGCAAACCTGCCCAACCATGGCATTGTTCTCTTGTTCCTGAGAATTGGAGTGCATCTTACACGTAGCCACCTCTTTATGCAGGGGTACGAAGCATGGACCCTTTTTAGCCTTAACCTAAACTTGACCATAGTTGAACATAAAACTGGACTTTATGTTGGAACTTTTGCATCCATGTTATATGACATTTGCGTGTGATTGCAATTTCTGCCTGCTATTATTTTGTCAAAATCGTTGTTATTCGTTGTGTCTAAAATCGCGTCTATATAACAAACCAAAGCTCGCCAATTAACCAAAACGTCGCCTAAATCCCCGAAAAACATGTCGGGGGAGTAGTGCGCCAAGCGCTTTAAGTTGCGCCTGGCGCACCACTCCCGCGCCAGACGCATGGTCAGGCGCCGCGCAAAGAATGCTGCGCGGCACGCAGTTTGTGCATCGCATGCTTTTCGTGGATTTAGACGTTGTGGTGGTCGATCCTATGTTCAGTCTTATGTTTGTCTGTCTGCATTCACGTAGAATCATGGTCATTCTAGGGGTCTTTTCATGCAAGGTCGAGTCTGTCCTAAAATAGTGCATCTGGGAAAAATGGTCATGTTTGAGTTAGAATCATCATGCATGTCTACCTTCTCCCTGCTGTTCAACAAATCTTCCTTATCAATCTTACCTTACCATATTCAACAATTTCAAAAACTTACTTTTTTCAAAATCAATCCTACACCCTCTTCTATTCTACCTTTTTCGAAAACATTTAATCATCATCACACCACCTATTCAATAAAAAAAATATTTTTCAAAATTAACCCATCATATTTTCCTAATAAAAGATAAAAACAAAGGGTTCCTTTCAAAAATCAACTTCAAAAATTCTAAGCCCATTCCAAATGCCTTCATTCAATATAATCCAATTAATCCAACCCACTTGCATTCATTTTAGGCCCATATGCATTAGAATCCATTTTGCATTCATATTAGGTCCTTCTAAAATTGAGTCCATCTTACCCCCATATAAGTCTTGTTCAACTCAAATCTAGGCCCATTTGCATCTTTATGTGAACCCTTGTTTATGTCAAATCCAGTCCAAGTCTGATCCCAGTCTATTCCATTCTAAGTCCAATCTTAGTCCATCTCCAATGTCAAGCCCATGTGCATCTCCCCATCTAAGTCAAACCTATAGGTTAATCCACTCCTCCCTAAGTCCATAATGGCCTAAATCCCTTAAGTCTAGCGCAGCTGGTCCTTCCATAGATCCATAACTACCCAAATCCCCGAGTTTAGCGAAGCTACTCATCCCTGTAAGGCCATAGTGGCAACCCTAAGTCTAGCGAAGCTAGCATTCCATAAGTCTACATAGGTAATTTTGAGTCTAGCCTGCTTAGTCTAATGTAAGTTTCGAAGTCTAGTTGTCTAGCCTGCTTGCTCACCCGTAAGTTCAAAGTCTAGTTGCCTAGCCTGCTTGTCTTAAGTTAAGAGTCTAGTCTCCCTTATTGTCCAACCTTCCTTAAAGTCTAGCCTGCTTGCTCACCCATATGTTCAAAGTCTAGTCTCTCCTATCATCACCAAAGCCAGTCGTGGAATCCAGTCTGCTTGCATAGTCCAGTCAAGTCCATGTCTGCATTTGCATATAGTTAGGCCCATGTCGCCATCATAACCATAATCATACCCATTTCTAATCATTTTCCATTCCCATTTCCACTTTCATCTTCATTTCTCACCTCTCATTTCCATTTTCATTTCTCCATCCCTTATTTCCATTTCTCATTTCGAAAGCATCATTTCTTAAAAGTTACGAGGTCCATTCGATTTCTATTCAAGATAGGTCGTGAGATTATAACTTGGGAACGCCCGACAGAGAGGATACAAGGTCAACCTAATCCTAGACTCGTCAAACGAGTTGTCACCTTTCAAACGCGTCTTCTGAAACTTCTGAATCATCATTCGAGATGGGGGACACTAACGAACAGCTCAGTGCCATCATGGCTCAACTTCAACTAATGAACTCTCGTCTTGAGGAACTAGATAAAGAGATCAAAGCACTGAGAGAAAAGCTGATAACTGAGGAAGAAGAGCATGATGACACTCCACCACCGCCACCACCACCTCCTATCAAGACCAAGACAGAATTGAGGTTTGAAAAACTCGAGCAATTGATCCAGTCAATTCATGCACTCGAGAGTCAGGCACATGGCCATGACATCATTGATCATGAACTAAGGGAAAAGCTCCCTAAAAAGGTAACATTGGGTGACCTCCCAAAATTCAAGGGGATCGAAGACCCAGATGATCACTTGAGAGCCTTTTCTATCTCTATGGCTCTCAAGGGCATGAGCAAAGACTTGTTTGCTTATATCGTTCCCTTAACCTTGGATTCACATCCATCCAAGTGGTTCAGCTCACTGAATAAGACCAAGCTGAATGACTGAGACTACATCAGAGAAGAGTTACACAAACAATACATATACATTACTCAACTTCCCATTGGCCTTCGTGAGTTGGAGTTAACTAAACAAAACTCCAACGAAGACTTCGTTACCTTCCTTAACAGATGGAGGGAAAAAGTTGCACAAATGACTAACAGACAATCTCAAGAGGATCAAGTCCGACTGGTGATCAGTAACTTGGAGCCCAAGTATGGGGATCACATTGAATTCCAACCCATAGAGTCTTTCACGAAGCTCTATAAAGTAGGCCTGCTGATTGAAGAAGAGGTACAAGCCTCAAAGAATAAGGGTTATAACAACAACAACTCTTTCAAGAAGAGTAACAACAACCCTTCTAGCTCCAAAAGTAATGAGGTCAATGCCCTCGCTACTGAAAAGAGAGGTTATCAAAAGCCTCAAAGAACGTTCACTCCTTTGGGCATGTCTCTAGAAAAAGCCTTCAATAGGCTTCATGCAAAAGGAACACTTCAACCTCTCGGCCTACCTGCACTCCCTGCTCCCAAGAATAGATCCAAGAAGTGGGATCCTAATGCTTAAAGTACCATCAAGGATGGGGAATATGACATCACAATGCTTTGGACCTTAAAGAATACTCTTCAGGATATGGTTGATAGTGGCAGACTTCCAATCCCCGCCGCAAAGAAATTTTAACAACAACAACAATCCCTTGGGAATCGTCTCAACTGTGCAGGATGCTTAGTCATTTAACGCTAGTTTTCTAGGTTGAGTTGGAGAGTCCCTCCCCTAACTCCTTCACTTCCTTTCCTGTCGAGTCTATGTCATTTAGGACTTTATTTCCTATAAGCCTTGTTCTATTTATTTCTAATCATAATCGCATTTTCATTTTCATTGGCATTCCATCATTTTATTTATGCTTCTAATTCAATGATGAAACTTTAATCACCTAATGAACTTGACTAATAATAATAAAAAAAAAGATCAGAATTAAAAAATAATAATTAAGAAAAATGAAAAAATAGACATACTTTGGATTAAGAGCTTATCCCCTCTTTCCTCCATCATCCATAAACCATCATCCCCAAATAACCTTTCAAGTCAAAGCTCCACAAGTATCTTTCAAGCCTTCCAATGCCCTAAACCAAACTTGTGTGTAAGCCTTACTACATAAAAAAAATCAATGCCTGGTAAAAATAAAATAAAGTGGAAAATTCAAAGTGCGAAAAAAAAAGCAAAGGGAAAATCAAAACGCACAGGACGAAAAGAAAAAAATGCAAAAAAAAGAAAAAGCCAAAGGCAAAATAAATAAAAAGTCAAGTTAGGGGGCTTGCACACAAGTTCTACCCCTCATTCAAATTCATTCAATCCATCAAAACCTTAGCCATATAATCCGAAAATCCTTCAAACCTATAACAATGACCCTTACCTTAGCCCATCCAATTAAACCTTCATGAAACCTAAAGCCTTTAACCTTTCAACCTTTCATCAGCCCTAACTCCTTTTTCAAGGTATGTCCAAGCCCGCTAGGTTGAAAACCCGAAAGGGCGGCCTAGGCAAAAGTTAAGGCACAAAAAAAAAATCAGATCTAAAACTACGAATGGTCTAATTCCGCAAGGATACGTAGCAATCCTCATCTCGAAATCCGACCGCTTCAATAAAATAAATTATTCAAGGTCTAATGATTTGATTTTCAAGAATTCAGGAGCATACTCTTTCTAGATCCCACCTACATTTATTTAAGTCACAAATTCAAACTTTTTATTTTTCAATCCAAACTCTCCTGTCCCTGAAGGACACTCCGACAATTCCATGGTTTCTGTCGTTATCTGACTTTGCCTGTGTCATCTCCCTAAAGAAGAATCCCCAATGAAGCTCTGAACGCTCAAGACAGATCAACTACATTTCAATCAAGACTCATAGTGCTTAATTCAAGACAAGCTCACCCAAAGTGGGGGCTTCATATTTATGTGGTGGTTCCTCCAAATCAAACTCCCGAAAAGTTGTAATCTACAGACCTCGTTTACGGACCCCGATTATTTACTAAAAACGATTTTCGAAAATCATTCTATCTATTTCTGATCATTCTATATCTCTACATATCTAGATCTCCTAGCCTTGCAAAACCATGACCTTACATTGCATTACATACATTCTAGTCTTGCATAACCCTGACCTTGCATGACGTGTAATTTTCCTTAGCTTTCCATAACCTTAATTCTTACATAGCGTCTCATGCATCCTTAGAGAGTCTAAGTTTACATTTTTGCATCACTATGTGCTCTATGTGAGTTGTTTGCACCTATCTGCTAACATCTTTTCCAGTAGGTAATCAAATTGCTTGTAGTTATTGTCCTGCATACTAACTTTGTTTTGCAGAAACCGTCGTATATAGATCAGTTCTAAACTGCAGAGCGTTTAGAATCGTTCTTCGTCCCGACACTGTATACTTTGACTTTCGGTTTCCTGAACCTCAGTCAAAGTGGGGGGCTTTTGTAGACACATAATCGTGTCTCCCCATTTAAGGGTCCAATGATGAAACATACCGCTTTATTAGTTGGCGCAACCCAACGGAAGAGCAATCCGAAGAGCCAACCCAAAATCAAATTAAATTGTGTTTTGAAATATTATTCTAAAGCCCAAATTAATTATTCAATTAGTCTAAGTCCATTTAAAGTATTTTAAAAGCCCAGATATTTATTTATTATTTTTAATAAATATTTTTATTACTTTTAATAAATACTTTTAACAAATATCAGATTTTTATTCCGTAAAATTCAATCTCTGGATTTTTAGGAAAAAAATATATCTTCTAAAACGCGTTTAAGGAATAAAAGGCTGGCAAATGAGCTGGAAGCAGGCGGTGCGCCTAGCGCGCCACGTGCGGCCAGCGCATTGGCCAAGCTGTGTCAGGCACGCCAATCCGCGCCTGACACGTGGATTTGTGACTCACACATAGTCCTGCGCCTAGCGCACCTCTCTCAGTGAGCCGTATCTTTTTCATTTCTATCTTTTTAAATACGCATACCACGTGTACGTGTTTGACTGGGTTGGCCGCATCAGGCACACCAATGTGCGCCTGACACGTAGACGTGCGCTTGACACGTAGGCCTGCGCCAGGCGCCGGTTGGCGCGTGAGGCACGCTCCTTTTTCCTATAAATACCTTTGATTCCTCGAATCACGGACGATTTTTCAATTTTTTTTAACGAACACAAAAACTTCCGAATATTTACGAATCCTATTACAAACCTCCTAATACTCAAACACTTTCAATACATGAGTTCCTTTTCCAGTTCCTGATCATACTACTTTCTTGGTTCCACGATTGCTCCGCCTGAAGATCGTTGCGCTCTTCGACCTAAGCCGCATAGGTATAATTCCTGAGGATCCTTGAATAATTCAATTATATTTATTGCCTTGAAGTTACTAACAATTTATTCCATGATGTAGATCTTTAATTGATAATCGTTCTACTGTATATTCTAATCTTTCCTTCTTTTTTTATTTTCATACACTGTTATATATTTGCCTTATTATTTTATTCATATTATTATGACTGTCCTGCATGCTTTTTATCAGCCACATGTTATTATTGTTAATCAAAGACCTAAAGAACTTTTCTAACATTAATCAGATTAATTTGGACAACATGTTAGGTTTCTTGTAATATTGATTGCATAATAATATATCACTAAAAAATAGTCTTTTTATGTGTTTCCTGAACCAACCTAGACTAAATAATTTTAGGGTGCTTAAAAATATTATATGGTTATTCTTTTACATAAAAATTAACATGAATCAATATTTAGTAGAGGCCAACAATGGGTGAATATGGTTCATTATGACCGTGTTCATACCCTCACTCCCGAACTCAATCTTTGGTTCATTTTGACCATCTATGGAGTCCGGATGGGGAAATCTACATTGGATAAAGTCTCTAAGATGTCCCTACAGTTTTCAATATCCAATTAGGTTTATGATTCTTCCTTTAAATAATTGTTGGTGACTTCAAAACAATTTTCAATAAAACCTTAGCAGTGGGGTAGTCAAATATAAATATGCGCTCATCTCGCGTAGGCGAAATAAAATCACGCCTACAGTGCTGAAACAATTTTGGTGTGTTTTTCAGATTATTAGAGGGGAGAATTTGCGATGATTGAAAGGGTAAGCAGAGGAAATGGAGAAGTAGGAAAACTGCGGTTGTTTTTGTGGTGACTAGCTTACTGTTTTTCCCACGTTGGTTTAGGTGTAGTTGGTTTTTTTTGGTTTTTGAGTAAATTAGTTAGTTTATGTGTGTTTTTTATTATTATTTTTCTTAAGAGTATTTGTTGTATTTTACCTAAATTAGTGAGGGTAAAATGGGGGTTTTAATATTTTGGTGTCCTACCCCTCTTCACATATATAATAGAGATATAACTGTAGGCGTGTTTTTATATCACCTATTGAGGATGAGCGCGTATTTGACTACCTCATTGTAAAGGTTTTATTGAAAACGTTTTGAAGTCGCCAACAAGTTTTTAAAGGAAGACTCATAAACCTAATTGGATATTGAAAAACCGAACGGATGACCATAGATTGAGTTCGGGGTGAGGGTACGAACACGGTCATAATGAACCACGTTCGCCCAATTCTGACCTCTACTAAATATCCATTCATGTCAAGTTTTATGCAAACAAGACCTAGGGTTGAGCTTTTATAGTCTGAATACTTGAGTAGGATTTATATAGAGATGCAAACTAGACCTAGGGTAAGAATTGATCTTTTATAGTCCGAAGACTTGACCAGGATTTACAGCATAGAGATGCAAACTAGACATAGGGTTGAGCTTTTATAGTCCAAAGACTTGACTAGGGTTTACATAGAGATGCAAACTAGACCTAGGGAATGAATTGGGCCTAAATGGACCTAAGATTTGGATTGGATTAGAATTAGACTTAGATTGGAGTGGACTAGAATTCACATAAATATGCAAATAGGCCTAGATTTTGACATGAACTAGACTAATATGGGCCTAAGATCGACTCTAATGCTAGTGAATGTATGGACTCAAATGCACATGGGCCTAAAATGAATGCTGAGTGGATTCTAATGCACATGGGCCTAAAATGAATGTTGAATGGATTCTAATGCATTGGATTGCATTGAATGAAGGTGTTTGGACTAGGCTTAGAATTTTCGAAATTCATTTTTGTAACGAACCCCTTGTTTTTATCTTTTATTGGGAAAAGATAATGGATTAAGTTTGAAAAGATTATATTTGACTATGTGGTATGATGATGATTAGTAGATGTTTTCGAAAAATACAGAATAGAAGAGGGTGTAGGATTGATTTTGAAAAAGGGTTTTTTTTAAAGGATGGAATATGATAGGATAGATGATAGATAAGATTTAGGAGGAGGTAGACATCCATGACGACTCTAAGTCTACCATGATTACTTTTGTAGATGCACTATTTACGGTAGACTCGACTTTGCACGAAAAGATCGATTTTTATGTTTGAATTAGGTGAGATTCGTTTTAGGCAAACAGACTTTTAGGACGATCATAACTCTACGCGAATGCACACGGAAAAAACGCAGGATTGACCACCATGATGACTAGATCGACAAAACATGAGATGCGCATGATGCGTGCCACGCAACATAGTGCGTGCGGAGCGGAGCCTGTGCGTCAGGCACAAGAGCGGTGCGCTTGGCGCAAATTAATGTGTTTTGGCGCGCGGTTCCCTGACATGTTTTTGGCGATTTAGACGAGGTTTTGGCTACCCACACATATTTTCGGGATGCGACGACAAACACGACATGATGACAAGTTTGTTGAAAGCATTTTTTAGGACTTGAACGATAGTCGAATTGGCAATAGCACGAGACATAAAGATTGCGTGCCACACAGCAGCGTGCGCTAAGCGCGAAGCTTTTGCGTCTGGCGCAGGAGCTGTGCGCCAGGCGCACTGCCCCTAACATGCAGTTTTACAATTCGACGAAGGTTCGGACAATTTTGGATGATGTTTTTTAGATGCGATTTAGGCGCAACTCATAACTATGGTTTTGACAAAACAATAGAAGGCAACAATTGCAATCTCACGCAAATGTCACAAACATAGATGCAAAAGTTCTCAACCTAGAGTCTAGTTCTACATTCAACTATGATCAGGTTTAGGTTAAGCCTGAAAAGGGCCCATGACTAAGAGATTAATCCCACTCTTCGTCGTACCTTTGCTTAAGAAGGTGGCCACATGTAAGACGTACTCCAGTTCTCGAGTCAGGAACAAAAGAACAATGCCATGGTTGGGTAGGTTTGCTTATGACTAAGATCCAACACTATCGCTTAGGAAGCATTCGGAAGAACAAAGCAAAAACCCCCCAGGGGTGGCCTCGTGCATAGAACATGCGCTAATCAGGCAAGGAAGATTGTCCTTATGGTGGCTTAAACAATTGCCATACATATGTAAACCAGTAATGCGATTCTAAGGCATAAAAAGAGAATGAATCGTATTTTTCAAGTTTCGCCCACTTATTTAAAAAATATATTTTTAAAATCCTCCCCAGTGGAGTCGCCAATTTGTAGGCGTGTTTTTCTTTCGCCTACGCGGGATGACCGCATATTTGACTACCTCATTGTAAAGGTTTTATTGAAAACGTTTTGAAGTCGCAAATAAATTTTTAAAGGAAGACTCATAAACCTAAATGGAAATTGGGAAACCGAATGGACAAATGTGGGACTTATCGAATGTAGATTTCCCCGTCATGACTCCATTAATGGTCAATGAACCAAAGATTGAGTTCGGGGGTGAGGGTACGAACAGGGTCATAAATAACCACGTTCGCCCATTGCTGACTTCTACTAAATATTGATTCATGTCAAGTTTTATGAAAAAGAACAACCAGATAACGTTTTCAAGTACCCTAAAAATATTAGTCTAAGTTGGTTGATTCAACACATCAAAAAGACAATTTTTAATGGTATGTTATTAAGCAATCAAAATTACAAGGTTCCTAATAGGTTTTCCAAATTATCTGATTAATATTAGAACAATTCCTTACGTCTTGATTAACAATAATAACATGTGAGGTGATGAGCATGCAAGCAGGACAATCATAGCATTGTACATAATAATAAAAAGAAGGAAATAAGGTTAGAATGTACAAAGGAACTATTTTTATATTAAAGATCTACATCATCAATGAAATCGTTAGTAACTTCAATAAAAATAATAAATTTATTCAAGGATCCTCAGCAGTATACGTGGCTTGGGTCTGAGAGAATAACGACCTTCGGGAAGAGCAATCGTGAAGGCTGAAAATATGAACGTGTATGTATGTATGCATTTATGTGCTTCTTTGTGTTTGAAGATATGAAAGTATGAGAGAATTTGTAACTAGAGAGTTCGTAAAAGTGTATTCGTAAAAGTGTATATTGTAAGTCTTTTTTAATTCGGAAAACTGCGACGTATTTATAGGAAAACATTGAAAAAAGATTAAAACGTAAACTGCGCGTCACGCAGGGATTGCACTAGGCGCACGTCTCTGTGTGACGCACAGAGCCACGTGTCAGGCGCAGATTGGTTCGCCTGACGCTGCTTGACCTGTTGCGTCAGACACGTTTTGACAGGCCTTCTTTTTAACGCGTTTTAACGATTTTATTTTATCCTTTAAATCCGGAAATCAATTTTACGCGACAAAATCCGATTTCAATTATAAAAATATCTTCAAAAATGTTTGTTAAAATAATTAATTTTCAGGAATAATTAATTGGGCTTTTTTAAAAGATTGGGCTTAAAATGTTCTTTATGGGCTCAAGATACAATTAATTATTAGAAATAATTAATTGGGCTTTAAAATAAGATTTTGGATCATTAAAATAAACTTTAACACTTTTAAAAAAAGTTTTGGGCCTGGCTATTCGGACTGCTCTCCCCTTGGGTCGGACCAATTAAGACCGCGGTATGTTTCATCATTGGATCCTTAAATGGGGAGACACGATTATGTGTCTATAGAAGCCCCCACTTTGACTAAGGTTCAGGAAACTGATAGTCAAAGTATACGGTGTCGGGACGGAGAACGACTCTAAATGCTCTACAGTTTAGAATTGATCCATATATCGCAGGTTTCTGCAAAACAACGTTAGTCTGCAAGACGATAAACACAAGTAATCTGATTACCTACAGGAAAAGATGTTAGCAGATAGGTGCAAACAACTCAGATAATAATGCACATAATGATGCAAAGATGCAAACTTAGACTCTCTAAGGATGCATGAGACGTTATGCAAGGATTAAGGTTATGCAAAGCTAAGGAAGATGAAACGTCATGCAATGTCAGATTTATGCAAGGCTAAACAAAAAAGATGAAATGTTATGCAAGGTTACGGTTTTGCAAGGTTTAGGAGATTTAGATAGGTAGAATGTTTAGAAAGAGATAGACAAATTTTCGAAAACTGTTTTGACAATGAATCGGGGTCCGTAAATGAGATCCGCTGATTTCAACTTTTCGGGAGTTTAATTTGGAGGAACCAGCACATATATAGGATTCCCCCACTTTGGGTAAGCTTGTCTTGAATTAGGCATTTTGAGCCTAGATTGGAATGTACTTGATCAGTATTGAACATTCATTGTTTTTCAATAGGGATTCTTCTTTGAAGAATTAATACAGGCAAAGTCAGATACCGCCAGAGACCATGGAATTGTCGGAGAGTCCTTCAGGGACAAAGAGAGCTTGGACTGAAAAAAATAAAAAAAATTTTAAATTTGTGACTTAAATGAATGTAGGTGGGAAAAGACTTTAACGTGGCTAGATTCAGACTCGAGTATATGTCGGGATCTAGAAAGAGCGTGCTTCTCAATTCTAGAAAGTCAAATCACTTGATTAATTTATTTTTTTGAAGCAGTCAGACCTTGAGATGAGGATCCCTACGTATCCTTGCGGAATCAGACCATTCATAGTTCTGGATCTGATTGAACATCTTTTTTTTTGTGCCCTAACTTTTGCCTAGGCCGCCCTTTCGGGTTTTTAACCTGGCGGGCTTTGACATACTTTGGAGAAGAAGTAAGGGTTGATGAAAGGTTGAGGTTTTAATGAAGGTTCAATTGGCTAGGCTGAGGTAGGATCATAGATTTGGATTATATGGGTTAAAATTTTGATGGATTGGAGGATTTGAATGAGGGATAGAACTTGTGTGCAATTCCCCTAGCTTGACTTTTTTATTTCTTTGCCTTTGACTTTTTCTTTTTGCATTTTTTTTGTCATGTGCGTTTTCTTTTGCTTTTGCTTTTTTTCGCACTTCAAAATTTTCAATTTTATTATTATTATTATTATTTTGTAATGAGGCTAGGACACAAGTTTTTGGTTTAGGATATTGGAACGCTTGAAGGTTATTTTATGGAGCTTTGATTTTGAAAGGTTATATGGCTAAGGATCATGAAGAATGATGGCTTCAGGGATTTTTATCTTCTTGGTTGCATGAGGATGGCTTATGCATGACGGTTTTTTTTAATGATGGAATGAAGAAGGGAATACCTCCTAATCCAAAGTATGTCCATTTTTATTTTATTTTTTTACTTTTTTATTTCTTTTTTTATTAATCAAGATTCTTTTTTAGGGTGATTAAAGTTTCATCATTGAATTAGAAGCATATATAAAATGATGGAATGCCAATGAAGATAAAAAGAAAATGCGATTATTTTTATTGATTAGACATAAATGAAACAAGGCTTATTAGAAACAAATTAAAGTCTTAATGACATAGACTCGAAAGGAAAGGAAATAAAAGAGCTAGGGAAGGGACTCTCTGACTCAACCTAGAAAACTAGCGCTAAATGACTAAACCCCCTGCACTGGAGAAGATGCCCAAGGGGTTGTTGTTGCTGACTTTTGCAGGCGAAATTGGAAGTCTACCATTATCAACCATATCCTGTAGAGCATTCTTTAAGGCCCAACACATAGATGTTGGATGTCCATTCCCTTGGTGATATTTGCAGTAAGCATTAGGGTTCCACTTCTAGAGTGGGACCAATAGGTTGGATTGCTCCTCTTTGATGAATCCTATTCAAAGCTTCTTCTAAAGTCATGCCTAGGGGAGTGAAGGTTCTTCGGGGCTTTTGATAACCTCCTTTTCATTAGTTAGAGCGTTGACATCATTGCTTTTGGAGGTAGAAGGGTTATTGTTACTCTTCTTGAATGAGTTGTTGTTATTGTAACCCTTATTCTTTGAGGCTTGTACCTCTTTTTCGATTAGGAGGCTATTCGAACTGCTCTCCCCTTGGGTCGGACCAATTAAGACCGCAATATGTTTCACATTGGATCCTTAAATGGGGAGACACGATTATGTGTCAACAATAACTATTATTGTCAAGTAAAGTCCCTCGCATGTTTTGAAACCCATTTCGGGTAAGTGAATGTCAATTTGGGTCGAGTTAGGCTTTTCAAGCTCAACTTCCTTAATTTCCCGCATTTAGCCTCATGATAGGTCATGTATAGTTCTAATAAGTAATTATATAACTATTACAGTCAAATAAAGTCCCCTCACATATTTTAAAACCCATTTTGGATAAGTGAACGTCAATTTGGGCCGATTTAAGCTTTTCAAGCTCCATTTCCCTAATTTCCCGCATTTATCCTCATGTTAGGTCATTTATTGTTCTTATAACTAATTATATAACTAATATAGTCAAATAAAGTCCCCTCACATGTTTTGGAACTCATTTGGGTAAGTGAATGTCAATTTGGGCCAATTTAGGCTTTTCAAGCTTAATTTCCTTAATTTCACGCATTTAATCTCATGTTAGGTCGTGTATAGTTCTAATAAGTAATTATGTAACTATTATTATCAACTAAACTTCGCTCAAATGTTTTGAAACCCATGTTGGGTATGTGAATGTAAATTTGGACCGATTTAGGCTTTTCAAGCTCAATTTCCTTCATTCTCCGCATTTAGCCTCATGTTAGGTCATGTATAGTTCTAATAAGTAATTGTATAACTATTAGATTCAAATAAAGTCGATTCACATGCTTCGAAACCCATTTTAGATAAATGATACTACAAGACAATTACCTTTTCTTAGCGGTTATTTTAACGCGATTGTACATTCGCTACAATAAACAACTAATGTCTATGAAATAATATAGGAAAATGTAGCACTTTACAATCGCCATGTTAAACTCTGTAAAAATCGATACAAAAAGCCTAGTAAGAGACATTCATCATTTATTTAACCAAGAATTTAAGTAGATATTAAATGATATATTGTATCATTTTACAATCACCATATTTACCCCCAAAAAATTGGTACAAAAGACCTTGTAAAAGAGCCCAGCATACACGCTCTCTTTTTGGTGGAATTTTCATAAGTTGGCGCTCTTTTAATATTGCCTCAATTGGGGGTGCAGATTTCTAGGGTTTTGTTTGTAATATTGCCTCAGGTGGTGGTGTGGTTAGTCTTGACTAAAAATAAATGCATCCCACCAACTTTAATGCATTAGTTATGCTTTTTTTCTCTTTTGTTTGGAAAAATGCCTTTTCATGAATTTGACTTTGTCAATCAAAATTGTTTCCATTGCTACTACTGTAAATTCTTTTAATCATAAGGTGCTAATATTAGGTTTTCTAATTTACCCACAACTAGACCACATGTTGGAGTATGTTTAGATGAACTGCTAAGCATGCACCAATCCCAGTAATTTATCCACAACTAAACTATATAGGGGGATATTTTAATACTTACTAGTTGTTGGCCAATGTAGAAAATTTTGATAAATAAAATCAATGGTGTAACTATGTGGGCCAAATCATTGTTGTTATCATTTATAGTGTATTTGCGATATTCAAATTAATTTAAATGTAATTAGTATATTGAATGTCAAGCTATATGCTAAGATATTTGATGCTTATACTAGCAATTTTGTTCTTATAGTTGTTTGAAGGAGTAGATTAACATATATTTATATTGTTGAGCTACAAAATCAAGAACAAGCTAGGTGCCATGCGAGCCTTTATGTTCCTCCAAAACGCCCTTGGATCATTGTTATATAGAAGTATATTACAACTTAACCATGCCCAGTAGCAAAACGCATTAATAACAAAAGACGCTAGGCCGATCGTGAGTGCAGGTTCTCTCCATCCGACTATGAGAATGGTTGTATAGTAATTTTATTTGAATAATACAACGAAGCGACAAAGCTTAAGCTGACAGATCTCTGTAGAGTTCTATCCATTATGTATCAAGATAGCTTTCACTAATAGTAATCCACTCAATGCATCACCAATAGCCTGATTGATCAACTTAGTGACAACTAATAATCTGAACAACTCCTTTTGACTTTCTACGCATAATAAAGGCAAGAACGTCTGTAGGAAGTATGATTATTTGAGAGTTAAAGAAGTTTTGATAATTTCTATTATATAAGTGAAAGGGGGAGGAAGATGGTGTCCCTCTTATAAAAAGTTTGATATACCATTAATGAATTTAAATTACCATATATATTAAATAATTTTTTTCTTCCTACTTGCCATATATATTGAATAAGTTAGCAATGGAATTCTTTTGAAATTTCAATTAGATATTAGATTAAGGAGAATGATTTCCTCTTCTTACATATGTGTGAAAAACTCTGATAAAAAATTAAATTGACAATATAACTTGATTGACACAATCAAAAGAAAAAATAAAAACTTGAATTTCATATTAATAATCATATCGATAATATTTTAAAATCTAAATGTTGATTATTATTCGGTAATATCTATTATATAAACCAAACTCTTCCACTTTATTAATATTCAACGATTGAACCTAATACACAAATTCTTCCACTTTATTTGATCATAAGCTTTCTTCGACTTTATATTTCATTCTCTCAATAATATATTCTTATTATGATGAACAAACAACTAAAAAATCCAACAAAACATTGATTTAAGAAAAACATATTTAAAAAATTATAAATAATTATAAATGTCTGTTAGAATCAACTTTTTTTGTAACACTGACGAATAACTAATTGATAAAAAAACGTTAATATACCCTTTCGACTTTTGAAATTCATCATATACCCCCAACTTTTTAAAAAAACCACAACATGCCCTTTTTGACTAACGGACGTTAACTCTATTAGTCATTAACCCCTAATCCCCCCTCTAACCCTAATTAACTACCCTGACCCCCTCTAGCCCTAACCCTAACCCTAATTCCTAATTAATGCCAACCACCCAACCACCACCCTCCCCCATCCCCCCCACCGCCACACCACCCCCCTCCCCCCTCCCCACCACCCCCGACGCCCCCCTCCCCATCCCCGCAGCCCACCCACTGGAGCCCCCTCCCCGCATCCTCAAGACACTCCCTCCCCTCCCCCATATATGAGATTCTCAACAAAAATCCAACAACGTGGGGGAGGGAAGGGGGTTCGAAAATTCGACAACCGATTTGGAGAACGAAAACAGAGGGGGGGTTCAAAAATCAAGGCGAAAGAGGAAGAGGATGTGGGGGAGGGAAGGGGGTCGGGGATGCGGGGAAGGGGAGGGGGTCGCGGGATGCGGGGGCGGGGAAGGGGGATGCGGGGAGGACTTTGGGGGTGGGGGGCCGCAGGGAAGGGGGGGGGGGCTTCGGGGTGGGGCTGCGTAGGGGAAGGGTGCTTTGGGGGTGGTGGGGGAAGGGGGCTGCTAGGGTGGTGGGGGGATGGGGTGGGGTGGTGGGTGGGTGGTTAGGGTTAGGGTATTCTATTAGGGGTTAGGGTTAGGGTTAGGGATAACAGCGGTTAGGGTTTAGGGTAGTTAATTAGGGTTAGAGGGGGATTAGGGGTTAAATGGACGTTAAAGCCGTTAGTCATTAAGGACAAGTGGATGTATTTTTTAAAAAGTGGAGGGTATATGGTGAATTTGGAAACTCGCAAGGTTATATGGTACAAAAAAAAATATTATCAGGGGTATATGATGAAAAAATCGTAAAATTTAATTGTGAACAGGGACACAATTACACACTTTGTATGTTGTTTAGGACCAATAGTTATATTTCGGCAATGAAGTCAACTTTCTAATGGTTGACTTCATTTAATGACTATTTTCCCTCCTAAATCCCACGCGTGAGATTCACTCTCCTCCCACCCTCATCCTTTCCCCCTCAATGACCATCTGCTCAAAATTCGCTCGTAGTAATCAACTGGATTCTCTAGTTTCCTCTTTGAGCAAATGTACACAGCTTCCTAGTATAAATTATGCCTTGCTCCTCAGCTGAACCACCTTCTCTTCCAAGACAGCAATCTTAGAAAGAAGCTCCTGTGTCTGAGATCAAAAGAATCCTTCAGTTTAATCATCCACATATTTCTTCATCTCTAAGGTTCTTCAGTTTATCAAGCTAAATTTCAATTCCAAAAATATAAATTAAGCAAAATGGATTTAAGATAATCAAATTGAAAAATATATACTTTATATATTAAAAAAAAAAACAGAAAAAGTTGATGGGATTTAATGAATACATCTTGCAATAAGGCTAATTTCTTCTCTCTGCTTTTAGGACTTCCATTGGTTGTAGCTTTCCCTAGTGATCTAATTCCCTGCATCTCCACCTTGTTTTCCTGTGATAATTGCCAAAATTTATTACATGAACTCCAAAACCAACAAAAATCTGAAACAAGATAAGAAAGACATAAAAAAAGGAAAAAGAAAGATAATTCTTTCTTTTAAAAAATGCTTACTTTCTCTAACTCAATTAAAGAGGAATTTCTACCCTTTTCCATTTTCTTTCTTTCTGTAACTATACCTAAGAGAAGTAAGAGGGACACAATCCTTCCAAGATTCAAATAAGCTGCTGAACAAAGGGAATCACGGATGAGGGTTTTTGATTTTTGAAATAAGTTGAAGAGAGAAAGAGAAGGGATTTGAGGGAGGAAGGATGGGTGGGAGGAGAGTGTATCCTGATGTGGGTCGGAAGATGGTAGAGTTTCCATGGAGCTACGATTTTCTTTTCGAAGGAAATTGAAGAGAGGGAGAGGGAATTGAGGGGAAAGAATGAGATTTAGGAGGGGGAAAGGTCAACCGCCGAAAAGTTGGCTTTATTGTCGGAATATGACCATTGGGTCCTAAATAACAAATGAAGTATGTTATTGGGTCCTTGTTCACAATTAATTTTTTTTTGAGTCCTTGTTCACAACTGAAATGTTTTAAAAGGTCCCTTTTGACAAAAATTCCTAAATTGACAATGAAAATAAGGATGGGACCAACGTAGAATGTGTAAGAGGTCTCAATAGATAAGAAAACTTAGTAACTTTAACACACTAATACACATGTTGAAATATGTAACCTAATAAGTAATAGATGTAGCATCTAAATTCAAAATCACGACCCTTTATAACAAAGTCCTCCATTGTCAATAAACATTTTGATAATATGACTTTATGAGCTCAATTGATCAAAGCTTCGCTAGGAATACATAACTATATTTAGTCTTGCTTATGTTAGTAGGCCTTGGAATGAAGCTTAGAGCCTGAAGCTGTTGCATCTCATACATTCTATAATATATGTAGCATTTATTTTTTTGAAAGGATATGTAGCATTTAGATCCTTAATAAGTTAACATAATTAAAGCAAGAGGACAAGTGTAGTGATCTAAGAGATAATGTAACTTTTTGAGACAAAGAATGATCATATAATATTGATCTGTTTAAGATTCTTCAGTGCAATTCTTTGTCTTAGTAAAGCATTTGTCTAGCAAAATGTAATTCACTTCACTAATAGAGTTCCAATTTCAGCTTACAATTTCAGCTTATAACTGATGATGTCTAATCATGCAATCCCTCTCCACTTTCCATTTATTAGATATAATCTCCAAATTACCAATATAAACTCTACACAGCCTTCTTTAGGACTATAATTCATTTTCAGCTATTTACATTATTTACATATGTATAACACAGGTTCCTCAAGATTTACTCAAACGACCCCAAGATTCAAACTAATTTGTTGTATCAAAGACTAGTGTGGCAATGACTATTCTAAACCTACGTATCCCAATCACTAACAGATGCCCTTCCATCGTTATAGAGTTTCTTGTTATGCTAATCCTAAACACATGGCCTTTATCAAAAAGTCGGTGTTAATATTTTTTAGAATAAGTGTCAACCAACATAGCCTCTTAAGGGACAAGACTTCATCCCCCAAGTGGTTCCACTAAACACAAGAAATTTTGTAATATAAGTAATTTGTAAAAAGTACAGTCATATCTGGAGGAGGGGGTATTTAAGAGTAAGGCTTGAAAATAGGATGGACACCTTTTGGTTTGTCATTTCCAAAACTACTTGTGCACAATCTAAAAGGTGCATTAAGACCTATCCTTTACGAACTTTACCTACCATTACCAAAAAGAAATAGCAGGTAATAAAAAATGCATAACAAACTATAATACATGTGTGGCAAGATATTATATCAGCTAATAAAATCTATCTATCAAGCATCTGCAGAAGCTATAAAGTTTTGAAGATCAGCTCTAATTCCACATGGTCAGTATAGTTGTGGCTGGATTATTCTCTGAGACCTCAACTGCTTCTTCAACTTCAATTTCCCCTACAGAAGAAGAAAAGATTGGGCTTGAATTACACGATCAAAACAAAAATACATAAAAGAGTGAATAAGGTATCATCATCAATAATATCATTAAAAAAAAGCAAGTTTCATCAATTCCACCTCCATTCTACTCTCTTTTCTTGCGTTCCTTCTCTCATGTTTCTTCCATGTTTCTTTCTCCTCATATATTTCTTTTCCGCAAATAACTTTCCCCCAAAAAAACAGCTCCATTGAGCAAAAGCAAAGCCACAAAACAAACAAAGCCTTGAAAAGAAATAGACGACTCCTCTAACCCCAAACTGGAACAAAAACAATTAAAAATGGAAGCCGATTCTTGTGGCTTTCCTTAAACAATACAATCATCCATGATTCAACTAAGACCTTACCTGATTACACCCCTCCTATTCTATACACGTATGCTACAAGAATACGTAAGAAGAATGCGGAAGCCACTAACCAGCACCCTACAGCTGGCAGCACCAGATTGGAGGAAGAGGGAAATATTCTCTGAGTACTCTAACTGGATTTGTTAGAGAATGATGTAGTGAGAGAAAGTAAAGTAAGAGAGTGAAGTGGGTTGTAAATAAATAGAATCTGAGCTCAGCCTAAGAGCGTATTGAGAAAGTTGTAGAGAGAAATATTACCTTTGGTAGAGTCCTCACCTCTCGAATGTGAGGGATGTAATAGAGAGATTACACTGATCTTTGCTATATACATCATCTATCCTTGTTTTGCTTACCCTTTTTGTGCATTTCTTTATGTGCTTGTGTGTTAGGAAAGTCAGTTCTTAGCAGATTCCTTTTAAGCGTGCTGTAAAAATGTCAAATTTAATAAAAATCAAAATTACTCGCCAAGATCTGCTAGAAACTTCGAAACACAAAGAAAATTAAGCAAATTAAAAAACAAGAAAGAAGTATTAGAGTACCTTGGAAGCTCGTTGCTGAGGATGTCTTCATCTTCATGTTAAGAAATGGAGAAGAAAGTACCATATGGTTGAAGAATCCCTTGGAAAGAGGAAGAAAAGTAAGAAAGCATCAAAAAGAAATATAATTCATGCCAAACTGAGATCCCAGATTCAACCAAAGTCAATTCAAGCATGGAGATATTAAACCCTTGAAATGGTTTCTTAAAGTGGTCTCCATCTCTATCTCTCATCTTCACTATTTTCTCTCCACATCTCATTCCCTATCCCCCTTAGTCCTTCTTCATCTCTATGTCTCACTCTTCTTTTAGGGCTTAAAATTTGTTTTTATTAAGCCTTCCTCTCTCTTTCTCCCCCCATTTCGGTGTTAGTAATTAAGAATATTGTACAGCAAGGTCTGCAACCTTCAAACTATTATATGTACTTTCTTAGCTATAATGTCTCCCTCTTAAACCATATACCAGATACCTAATAAAAAATGGGAACATGAGTGCTTAGAAGACAAGCTCAAAGTAAATAATAGTTGGAACTTGATTTTCTCTTCTTTTAACCATAAAAGCATCATCAAATCAAACTAAACTGAGATAGTAAATTGACAAGAAAGCACAATTGTTCCAGTCCTAAATTATCAATAATATTTCAAGGAATAATATTTTCAAATCTCCAATAGGCAAATGATAAATTAGTGAGCTCAAAACCCCAAACTCACTTTGTAGAATAAATAGGATCTAGAGAAAGCGCATGATATAAATCCTTTCGGCCAAATAGAATATAGATGTGATTAGTGTTGTTAGAAGCATTTTAATCGCAACTCTATGATATGTTTTGTGAAAAGTCGAATCGAAACGAAATGAAACTCGCTTTCTACAGCTATTTTGTCTTGGCCTTAGCCTGAATTTGATAGTTTTACATAAATTAGTGGTGGTACTGTCAATTTAACATTGATAGTATCTTTTCAGGTAGAGTTGTTATGGGGCTCTTTGGATTTTGGAAATGCAGTTCCAATAACAGCTGGTAGATTCTTTACCATATTAGTTTGATTCAATAGAATTTGGCTCATGATTTCATCAGTTATTGACTTTAGCTTTTCTTTTTCCTTGTATGGAGAAAATTTCAGAGCATTGTGTTGTGGAGGTTTTTTTTTTAGTTCTTGTTTTTTATTAGCTAGTATTGAGATAAGTAGAAAACTTTAGGTAGTAAAATGCCATGTTCGGCTTTCATTTCAAATGAAACAAGACAAGTGTAGAATAGGAGGAATAAGGAGAGAATAACTAAGTCCTTTCTAACAAATAGTAGAGGAGACATGGGATCCCTTTGTCTCAATCCCCTTTTAGATTTGAAATAACCCTCCATATTCCCATTAATCATCAAAGAAAACATTAGAGTTCTAACACATTGTATAACTAAGTCAATAAATCTTTTAGGAAATCCTAACTGAATTAACATTTCCTCCAAAAACTCCCAATTTACTATATCATATGCTTTTTGTAGATCTATTTTCAACATGCAACTAGGACTCACTTGCTTCCTATTATAGTGTTTGACCATATCCTGAATGACCATAATATTGTGAACTATAAATCTACCATGTACAAACCCTCCCTGATTCTAAATGATTATATCAGGCAACACTTGCCTTAATCTTCCACAAAACACTTTTGTAACACATTTGTATAATGTGTTACAGCATGATATAGGCCTATATTCACTCACATTTTGAGGGCATCTAGTTTTAGGTATTTAAGTAATAACAGTATTGTTAAGTTCTTTCAATTCCTGACCAGATTGCAAGACATCAAGAACTGCTGCCACAACATCATCTCCAATCACATTCCAACTATCTGTGTAGAAGAATGTACCAAAACCATCAGGTCCTGGAGCTTTACTTCCAGGGATTGAGAATAAGGCCTTTCTAACTTCCTCTTGTGTATATGGAGCTTCCAAGATAACTCTGTGTTCTTCAGTTGCTGTAGGTCCTGCTTGTATCACCTCTGGTAACACATATTGTCTATCAATTTCATTATGTCCCACTAGTCTCTTGTAATAGGATACAAAGGCTTCTGTAACCTCTTCAGCATCATCATGCCATACTCCATGCTCATCATGTATACTGTATACATGATTTTTTAATTGTCTTGCTTTAATGCTTTGGTGGAAGAGATGGGTATTTTCATCCCCATCTCTCACCCACTCTAGCTTTGCTTTCTGTGCCAGGAATTCCATGTAGCTTTTATGTTTTTCTTTATAATCTTGAACAGCTAACAACTCCTCTGCAGCTACATTCTGATGTCCTATAGCAGCATGCCCTTTGTGCATTTGTTGTTGCAGCTCAATCATCCTCCTATAAGCCTTGATTTCAGCTGCTTATAGGTCTGAAAATCCTTGGTTATTCAGTTCCTTCAGTGCATTCTTCACCAATTTTAATTTCTTCAAGACTGTAAACATCTTTGTTCCATGTATGACAGTGTTCCAAGCATCACTCATAATCTGCTGGTATTATGGTGCACTCCTCCACATAGTGAAATATTTAAATGGCCTTTTCCCCTCTTTTCTTCCTTGATGCACGAGCAACAGTCTTTGGAGAATGATCAAATTCTCCTTCACTCTGGAAACATACTTCTGCAGTTGGATAGTTATCTTGCCATTTGTTGTTAGCAAGAATCCTATCTAACTTGGAAAAAAACTCGAGATAATCCCTGCTGCTTGTTATTCCATGTAAAGAAATTACATGTGCTCTTGATATCCTCCACTTCACAGTCATTCATACAACTCCTTATATCTATTATTTCACTATTTCTCACCAATGTACCCATTCTTTCATCAGAATTCATTACACAATTGAAGTCTCCACATAAAATCCATGGCTCTTGTGTCTTCAACATCCTCAAATCATTCCATAATTCCTCCCTTCTATGCCTTTCATTGAAAGCATATACAAAGGTGCAAAAAAACCCAGTTAATTTGCTCTTAGGCTGCACATAACAGTGAATTAATTGACTTGTTGCTTTGATGATATTAATATCAAAGCTCCTTGGCTTCCAAGCAAGAATCACTCTTCCTCCATCATGATGGCTTGCATTAGAAGTGAAACGCCAACCCCTAAAAACTCTTTGATAAAGGCTACCAAGATTAATAGCCTTTATCTTTGTTTCCAAAAGACTAATAACACCAATTGAAAATCTGTGAATATAGGCTTTCACATCTTTATGTTTTTGGACGTTATTAATCCCCCGAACATTCCAACATGCCAATCTATCCATTGCCTAAGGTAGAGTCCCCCCTACCTGCTGCATTTTCCTCCCTCTGACTTGATTCACCTTGTTCTATCCACTGTCCTGAGTCACTTTGTGCTGCAACTTGTCCTAATGACTGGAAGGAGTTACCAGTATGGACAGGATTCACATTGGATGTTCTCACTTTAATGGGCTTCAAGGCTCTTTGAAATCCTTCTTGATCAACATCAGGTACTTTCTCTGACTCTACATTCACTCTCTTCTCAGTTTCCTTCACTGTATCTTCAGACACCACAGGCTGTTGCTTAGGCCTCCATATTTGCTGCATCTTTTTCTCTCTACATTCCATAGCAATATGTCCTAACCTAGAACAATTAGAACATTTGCTAGGCTTCCATTCATAGAAAACAGGTACAACAACCTTCTCATCATATTCACTAATGAAATAAAGATGTTCCGGAAAATTTTGGTCAACTTTTACATCAACCAATATTCTTACATACTGAAGCTTATCTCTGTTTCTTGTCGCTTCATCTCTTTTTATACGGTCCCCTAAGTTTTTTCACCCTAATACTTAATCCCAATCTTCAACTGCACCCATATTGGCAGAGTTTTCACGTCCTCTCTCTCAAAATCAATATCAGGAGTCCAAGTTTTCAGTACTAATGGCTTCTTATCAAAAAAATAATGACCATCTAGTACTTTATCATGTGAATCCATAGCATTAAAACGCACTAAGAACAATCCTCTCTTCACCATTACTATTTTATCCACATTGAAGTTCTTCCATATTCGCCTCAAGAAACCCTCCATAACTTGTGTTGGAGGGTTAAACCCCACCACATAACAAATTATAGATGAGTTCCAGAAATTTACCTCCTCCTCAATATCCTCAAATGAAATTTTCACAGGTAAAGTTCCATTCAAATCCAATTGATTTCCAATATCATTCAATTCAATTTGTTTACCAGTATTATTCACCGTATTATTCACAATTCTATGTTCAGAACTAACAGCCAATTCATTATGTTCAACTTCCAATTCAATCACATTATCATGAAGGATTGGTACAGGAGACATACCACCAATCGATTGATTCTTCTGCTTCTCTGCACTCCGATGAATCGATTGCAGCCAATCATTGAATGTTGATCGGATATTCGATTGTTGTTGCAATTGCTGAACGGAGGATTTTGGCGTAAGAACATCACCAATCCCCAGCCCAAAATCTAACGCTTCTACTCCAAGTATTTCATCCATAGATTTTGTTTTCAATGCCTGAGAATCAAACATTGAACCTCGCTCTTTACCTTTCTGATTGCTCGAATGATGAATTCTCTCTTTCGTCTTTCTTGCCATGGCTACAGAGCACTATCGTGTGCCGAGAGAATTTAGAGAGAGAAAACCCTCATCTTAGGATTATTAAACAGATGTTCACCCGTTTTACCGAACCGATACTACCCACATCCTAAAGGTGTCAAAACTGCATTTTAGGCGAGTTCAAGGGATATCTCATGGTCTGAGCCGATATTTGGCGGTACGACAAGCGCATCATCCCCGTTCTCGCATCACCGTGACCGTTACCGCGTTCGTGACCGAAACCGCATTTTCGAACTATGATACAAAATTGGTTGATTATAGATACATTTTGAGCTACAGTTCTCAATGATAGGATTAATTTCCCTCTAAAACCTATAACTGACACTGCTTTGGACTTTGGAGTCATGTACAATAAATTGGAGTTCATAGGGTTGGAAGTATGGGAGATCTTAAGGGGAAAAGAATTTTGTTTTTCTCCCCCGATTATACTAACCTTTATAAGTTAATAATGATTATTAAAAAGACAAAAATAATGATATATTTGCATCTAGCAGTGTAAGGTTGACGCATCGTTATAGTTTATTACGCGATGAGCAAAGGGTTCATTATCAACTCTTATTTGTGGTGTCATTAGTACTCTTGTCTTTGATTTAGTTCCAGTTCGTCAGTCTGGGCTGAAGGAGGGTCATAACATGTAAGATTATAAGTACTCTAAGCGGAATTTCATGAATCATATTCATAAGCACTTAAAACAGGATCTCATGCATATACATTCAAGGATCACATAATAGTTAAGAATTAACCTTTGACGCGTGATTTCCACAAAGCTCTTCGAGATCCGGAGATAGAACCGCAATTGAGATTCCTCTACTAGGTCCACGAATCCAGATCAACGCTCCACCAATGCTAGTTGGAAGGAAGAGGGACTCTTCTATTTCTTGGAGCAGTATTACGTAGCTTTGAAAGAGAGAGAAAAGAGGAGAGAGAAAATAATGAGAGAAAAAAACTGACTACTTTATTTTCTCACCCCACACCTAATTATAGGAACTAATTAGGTTAGGAGTCCTCTCCTTTTCTTTCTCCTTGGCCGGCCACCCCTAGAGTCCTACATGGGCTCTAGGTCATTCTTTTATTGATCCGGATTGTGTAAGTGTGACCTTGTAGGATCCATCTAATTGGGCTTCGGGTTTATTATTTACTAAACCTGAAGTTCTATAGCATCCTCTAGCAAGACGTATAGACGACCCAATTTAATGAATTTATTATCTCCATAATATGATCCACGTTATATTTAGTAATTGCATTAGAGTCAAGGACACAATTCCTTCAATCTCCCACTTGTCCGAGACGAGTGTGCAATCTTCAAATTCCTTAAGTCTCTTAGTGTCCAATTTGATAGTATGATCATATTTCTATGTCATCCATACTAGTCTTCAAATTAATCCTTGAAATCCGAGTTCAAATTGACAAACAAATGATCATCATATAATCCATTTGAGCACGACCATGCATTTTTCAATTTTCACTCTCCAAGGGGCCAAGATACCCATCCTATCTCATATAGGAGGACTTTTCAATCTTGTGGCAACCAAAACTCCCACTCAACTTTTAGCACAACCCAAACACTGCCTTTATAGTCCCCTTTTACGGCATGACGTTTGACAGTATCAAAGTTATACCAATCATTAGGCTAAGTAGTGTTCCACTCATGTCTTAGGAATCCACTAATATAATTACGAAGTTATAGAAACTTCTAAGTAGGTCTGTTCGACCATGTATCAACTATACATGTCCATATGATTGACTAAACATCTCCATGTTCCCATAGCCCATGAAACGGCGCTATCAATCAATCTTATATGCTAATCCTTTAATAAGTCATTTATGTCCAATTTAAGGACTTAGATTAGGAACTATGATATTCTATGAATTCTGTTCACTTATGGTGTTTCATTCATCAAATCACATATTTGACAAAACCATTGAATTCAAGATATATTTTGGACATTTTATTTAATACCAAACCAAAATTAAATAAGATAAAATTTTATTTCTCATAAACATAAAATAGCAAAACCATGTCTCTACATTGTAATAAGTTTCTCTAAACCTTGTACAATCTAAAGCCATTCTAACATTTGCTTCAAGCCTATAGCCCTAGCGTGACACTCATGCTTAGGTTGAGGTAGTGGTTTAGTGAGCGGATCAGCCACATTCTCATCCGTGTGAACTTTGCAGATCCTGACATCCTTCCTGTCAACAATCTCCCTAATGAGGTGATACTTCCTCATTACATGTTTGGATTTGTTATGTGATCTTGGTTCTTTTGCTTGCGCAATAGCACCATTGTTATCACAGAACAACTCAATCCCTTCCCGAGCACTAGGTATGATATCCAAATTCGGTCAAGAACTTCTTGATCCAAACTCCTTCTTTAGCCGTTCAACCGGCCGCTAAATATTCCCGATTCTCGTCGTTGAGTCCGCTACGGTGCTTTGCTTTGAGCTCTTCCACTCACTTTGCTCCTCCATTTAGACAAAAGACGTGCCACGATCGAGAGCGGTAATCATCTCTCGTCGGTTTGGAAGCTCGCATCGGTATAACCTTTAACGACCCAACTCACTTTCACCTCCATAGACTAAGAACATGCCTTTAGTTCTTCTCAAGTACTTAAGGATGCTCTTAGCCGCAATCCGATGTGCTTCCCCGGGATTTGCTTGGAACCTGCTACACATGCTCAAGGCATATGCAACATCTGGTCGAGTACTTATCATAGCATACATGATAGACCCTATAGCCGAAGCATAAGGTATGCTACTCATTCGCTTCAACTCATCAGGCTCAGTCGGGCACTGACTCTTGCTAAGCGATATGCCATGTGACATGGGAATGAAACCTCTCTTGGAGTTTTCCATGTTGAACCTTGCATGAACTTTATCAATATAAGTTTCTTGACTTAGTCCAATCATCCTTCGAGACCTATCTCTATGGATTTTAATTCCCAGTATGTACTCGACTTCTCCAAGGTCCTTCATGGAGAAACATTTTTCAACCATTCCTTGACTGACTCAAGCATTGGTATGTCATTTCCCATGAGTAGTATGTCATCTACATACAATACCAAGAAGACTAAGCTGCTCCCACTAAACTTCTTGTAAACACAAGACTCTTCTTCGCTTTTGATGAAGTCAAATTTCTTGATTGCCTCATCAAATCGAAGATTCCAGCTCCGAGATGCCTGCTTCAATCCATAAATGGATCTCTGAAGCTTGCAAACCCTTTTAGGATTTTCTGGATCCTCAAAACCCTCATGTTGTGTCATGTACACATCCTCATTCAAGAACCCATTCAAGAATCTTTGTTTTGACATCCATCCGCCAAATTTCATAATCATAAAATGCGAAGAATCGCTAAAAGTATCCGAATTGACTTAAGCATTGCTACTTGGGAGAAAAGGTCTCATCATAGTCTATACCATGAATTTGTCTCGAATCCTTTTGCAACCGGTCTTGCTTTATAGACATAGACATTCCCATCTTTGTCCGTTTTCAATTTGAACACCCACTTGCATCCAATAGGGTTAACCCCATCAGGCAAGTCGACCAGGGTCCAAACTTTATTCTCAGACATGGAGTCTAACTCGGATTTCATGGCCTTAAGCCATTTCTCAGAGTCTGGGCACGTCAAAGCTTGTTTGTAGGTAGTAGGTTCTGAATTCTCCAAAATCATTATTTCAGAATTTTCTGTTAACAGGAAATCAACCAACCTCTTGTTTGGAATCCTTTCTTTACTAGACCTACGCGGGGCCTGAGCATCAAGAGATATGTTCTCTTCAACTTCTTGAAGATCTTCGCTTGAATTAGATTCAAGTGGGACGGTAGGAGGTTCACGCGTTGAATACGTCATCTCTCGAACTAGACTTTCGTCTTGTCGGGCGTCTCTCGACATGGTGTGAGCCACGTCCGGTTGTTGCTCATCTCGAATTTCTTCGAGAATTATTTTACTCCCACTTGTCTTTCTAGAAACAAATTCCTTTTCAAGAAAGACACCATCACGAGCAACAAACACTTTGTTCTCTTGACGATTATAGAAGTAATAACCCCTTGTCTCGTTTGGGTATCCCACAAAGAGACATTTATCTGACTTGGGTGTAAGTTTGTCTGAAAGTAAACGTTTTACATAGACCTCACATCCCCAGATCTTAAGAAAAGACAAGTTTGGAGTTTTTCCATTCCATAACTCATATGGAGTCTTTTCCACAGCCTTTGACGGGCTCTTGTTTAGTGTGTGTGTGCGGTGTTTCGAGAGCATATCCCCAAAAAGAAATCGGAAGATCGAAGAAGACTCATCATTGATCGAACCATATCCAATAAGGTTCGATTCCTCCTTTCGATACACCATTTAAGCTGCGGTGTTCTGGTGGAGTCAATTGTGAAAGAATTCCACAACCTTTCAAATGATCATCAAACTCTTGGCTCAAATATTCGCCACCACGATCGGATCGCAGTGCTTTAATTGTCTTACCAAGTTGATTTTGTACTTCATTCTGGAACTCTTTGAATTTATCAAAAGATTCCGACTTATGTTTCATTAAGTAGACATACCCATATCTACTCCAATCATCAGTGAAGGTAATGAAGTAATTAAACCCTCCCCTTGCCTTTGTGCTCATAGGACCACAAACATCTGTATGTATGAGGCACAAGAGATCGCTGGCCTTTTCACCCTTTCCAATAAACGGTGACTTTGTCATTTTCCCCATCAAGCATGATTCACATACATCAAATGATTCAAAATCAAATGATGGAAGAATACCATCCTGTTGTAACTTTTGGATGCGCTTTTGGTTTATATGACCCATTCGACAATGCCAAATGTAGGTTAGGTTTGATTCATTTGATTTTTGTTTCTTGCTATCTATGTTATAGACTTGTAATGACCTATCAAGCACATATAAGCCATTTATCAATTTAGCACTAGCATGGAACATATTATTGTAAGAAATGGAACAACATTTGTTCTTAATCTCAAAACAAAACCCTTCGGAATCCAATACAGAAACAGAAATTATGTTCTTAGTTATAGAAGGAACAAAATAACAATTATTTAATTCTAAAACAAAGCCAGACGGCAAATGCAGACTATAGCTTCCTATGGCAAGTGCAGCAACCCGTGCTCCATTTCCAACGCGAAGCTCTACCTCGCCTTTTGCCAGCCTCCTACTTCTTTTTAGTCCCTGCACATCATTAACTATGTGAGAACCACAGCCGGTATCCAATACCCATAAAGAAGTAGAAGTCAAATTGATTTCTATAACAAATATACCTGAAGTGGAAGCCCCAGACTTCTTTTCTTCCAAGTATATAGGGCAGTTCCTCTTCCAGTGTCCTATCTTGTGACAATGGAAGCACTTGCTTTCCGCGGCCACCTTTGGCTTGGCGGTTGGCTTAGGATTTTCAGCAACAACGGCAACTTGCTTGCCTTTGTCCTTCTTTCCTGCCCATTTCTTCTTAAAACCCTTTCCCTTCTGAACCATTAGAACCTCTTTCTTTGGTTCTTTAGGGATATTCCTCACAGCATTGACCAACAACCCGTGCAGCTCTTGCAAAGTCTTTTCAGACTCATTCATGTTGAAGGTCATCCCGAACGATTGAAGCCGTCGAGCAATGAGTGGAGAATAATGTCGGTAGCCAACTCAACCCCCGTAAGGGAATCCAGTCGTTCCATGTTTTCGAAAAGACCCATCATAGCGAAAACATGGGGGCCAACAGCTTGACCCGGCTTCATGTGACATTCTAGTATCTCCCTATTAGTCTCATACCGCTCAACTCGGGCTTGTGTTCGAAACATAGCCCGCAGCTCTTGCATGATGGTATAAGCATCCTTGGTTTCGAACCTCCTTTGGAGGTCCGGCTTCATGGCTGCTATCATCAAGCAAGTGATCGGTACATACCTCTCAATGGCCTGCTTAGCACGACGTTTGTCGGCTTCAGACGATTCATCAGTAATCACAGGAAGTGGGGTTTCTAAGACATCCTCTCGACCCTCAGACCTCAATACGAGTCTTAGGGTTCTTTCCCAGTTGATGAAATTTTCACCATTCAGCCTGTCCTTTTCAAGGAAAGGACGAATGTTGAAAACAGAGTTGTTGTTGTTGTTAGACATAGTATCTACATACAGAATAAAACAAAGTTCTTTATTATGTTTATAAAACAACCTAAAACATGCAAAGGTTTCTAGGTTGATCACCTATTCAATTTTAATGTCCCATTTGAATAAGTGAATACAAGATCCTATTAACATGCAACACTAAGCAGACGGAGGCCTTATCTTAACGTTACATTCTCAAGGTAAGTAAACTCCTTTACTAATTATAACAATTTATAATTCTTGTTTCGATTGGTAAACATCGCATGCTTAACTATCTCTTGCTTCAAAACCCAAAACGCTTTTGATGATTTTGTTAAGGATAACCAAACTAAGTAGTAAAATTCGCAATTTTACCTTATCTCCCAAAATTAATGATAATACCCTGCGGAGGCATGACCTATTACTATTAATTAAGGGTTAATAAGCACTTTATGTTTGGAAAAGCTAACCTTAATATTTGCGGGACCTAAGTTTATTATGTTGTTATGAATTAGCGAACTCTAGCGCATTGATAACCAACATACAATAAACTTACAAGCATTTTAAATAATAATAAAATGCAAAAATAAAAATAAAAATGATCTAGCATGGCCCCTAATCCTAAGAACTACGCATCATGGGCTCCTCCTTGGACTCTTCATGGATCTCCATCCATGTTAGCCATGGGCCTTCTCTTGATGGGCTCGTCTTTGGATTACATAAGTATCAAAATAATTTAAATAATATCTAAATTAAATAAATTACAAAAATACTTAACGATACGCAGATCGTATTTAAATTACAAGAATACATCACGATACGCAGATCGTATTTTCTAACTTAAATTTGGGCCATACTAGTCATTCATAGCAATTATATCAAATATAAAATGCCACATAATAATATCACATATTATACTTGCCAATAATCAAAATATCAAATATTCTTAATTAAAGCAAGAGGATAAAATATTTAAGTAATTCCTAACCACCTAAAAATTCTATCCTAGAAAATCTAGCCTACTAATTTTAATTAGATTAAAGAATCAAATTATGGATTTTAATTTATGACCTAGTCAAAATTAACATAATTGAAGTTTACTTAACTTTCTCAAAATCTGTTTTTAAAATTTTCAAAATAATAATAAAAAAAAAACAGCATATTGCCCCAAAAAACTCGGCAGAATACATTCACGTTGTCTGAAATTTTTTTTTTTTAATTTATTTAAAACCCCGTGAAGACCAGCAGCACAAACTGCCAGTCTTCACGCAAGCCCAGAAAAAACCGGCCACCCTACTCAGGCGACCTCACCGGCAATTCGCCGGCAACATTATCCGCGAGCCGACGCCGGCCACAGAGCAACCAGCGCCAGCTCACAAAACACCAAACCACGTCAACCCCACGTCGTACGCGTGGCTGCTGTCAACCCCACGTCGCACGCGTGGCTGCCGTCAACCCTTCCCTCGCCGACTTCGACTGCTCGCCGGCAGTCTGCGTCGCCTTCCCCGGCTTCTCGTCGGTAGACCACCGGAGCAGCCACCAGCCGTGGCTGCTCCTCTTCCTCCTCCTTAAAATTTTTTTGTTTAATTTGGAGGAAATTAAAATTACAACATTTTTGCAAAATTAATTTAGTGATCTTAATTAAATTAAACATAAACTATTTTATGCCTAATTCAGAAAATTAAATTAAAATCTATATTTTAATTAATTTTAGGGTTATTCATATAAATTAATCTCTAATTCATATATAAAACTCTTATCACATGAATTAATTTTCATACATAAACAAATTTAAACATGAAAATCAGATTAATAATATGAACTTAATATTCGAAATAAAATCAGAATTTAAATTTCGAAAATTAGGGTTGAATTTTCAACAAATTCGGCCACTTTATATTGAAAAATTAAGCAATTAAATCTCCATTTAATCAATTCCAATTATTTATTCAATCCATAATTCAATTAATTTAGAAAATTAAATTAAAATCTATATTTTAATTAATTTTAGGGTTATTCATATAAATTAATCTCTAATTCATATATAAAACTCTTTTCACATGAATTAATTTTCATACATAAACAAATTTAAACATGAAAATCAGATTAATAATATGAACTTAATATTCGAAATAAAATCAGAATTTAAATTTCGAAAATTAGGGTTGAATTTTAAACAAATTCGGCCACTTTATATTGAAAAATTAAGCAATTAAATCTCCATTTAATCAATTCCAATTATTTATTCAATCCATAATTCAATTCCTCCCTTTAATCAAATTAAAATTAGTCATGAACACATCAAAATAAATCTAATTATTATGACCTAAAAATTATATGCAAGAGGCTAAAACTGATACCACTGTAAGAATATAAGTACTCTAAGCGGAATTTCATGAATCATATTCATAAGCACTTAAAACAGGATCTCATGCATATACATTCAAGGATCACATAATAGTTAAGAATTAACCTTTGACGCGTGATTTCCACAAAGCACTTCGAGATCCGGAGATAGAACCGCAATTGAGATTCCTCTACTAGGTCCACGAATCCAGATCAACGCTCCACCAATGCTAGTTGGAAGGAAGAGGGACTCTTCTATTTCTTGGAGCAGTATTACGTAGCTTTGAAAGAGAGAGAAAAGAGGAGAGAGAAAATAATGAGAGAATAAAACTGACTACTTTATTTTCTCACCCCACACCTAATTATAGGAACTAATTAGGTTAGGAGTCCTCTCCTTTTCTTTCTCCTTGGCCGGCCACCCCTAGAGTCCTACATTGGCTCTAGGTCATTCTTTTATTGATCCGGATTGTATAAGTGTGGCCTTGTAGAGATCCATCTAATTGAGGCCGGGTTTATTATTTACTAAACCCGAAGTTATAAAGATCCTCTAGCAAGACGTATAGACGACCCAATTTAATGAATTTATTATCTCCATAATATGATCCACGTTATATTTAGTAATTGCATTAGAGTCAAGGACACAATTCCTTCATAACATTCTAGAATAATTTTAAAAAATCATAAGCTTAAATGAAGGAGGGTCACTTGAGGCTCTTTAGATGAGTACTACTTCATTCAATCAGAGAGCTTCTCCAACTCTAGCTTCTTTTGAAAAATCTAAGTCTCCCAAAATATGCCAAAGCACAACAATCTCAGCAAGTAGAAAGACTAACATCTAGTGATACTAAAAGATTGCATACACAGATGTGGGACGCACTCATGCACTTATATCCAAGATCCGAGATTTTTGTTATTCTTGTCAAAAAGTCTTAAGAGCACTTTAATAAGGGATTAAATAAGTGAAATGATCATTCAAATAAGTGAGACACCAAAGATAAGAGTGCAGCTAATAAAATTTCACATTAAAAGAAGAAACTCGTAGCCGTAGAAGTAGACGTAGAATAATCAACCAACTTTTAACTTCTGATAAATGTTAAAATAAACTCGGTCTCTCATTCGGCCTTTACATGCTAAAGATGCTAAAATTCACCTCCAGTTTGCAATAAAAAAGCAGGTAAGAAAGATTACCTTGGCCAAAGCGTATAAGAGGAAATACACCTTTCCCTGCATCAACTTCATGAAAAGAATATTTAATTAGAAGTATGCCAAACGAAAGGTATATATCTCATATTTATGGGAGCATGCAGATACCTTTAATAATAATGTCTTCATAGCCAGGGGCGGATCCAGTGTAGGTTCAGTGGGTTCAACTGAACCCACGAAAATTTGGAGAAAAAAAGAAGAAAATCAGCGGAAAAATCGAAACACAAAAATTAGATATAAGCATTATGCACCGCATTGTATCAATTATTGCCCTATGGTTCAGTGGTTTGTTGGACGTCTTGGACCGGAAATCTCCAGTCCTTCTTCTATAAGACGGGGGTTCGACTCCACGAAGGGTTTTTGTTTTTTTCCCTATGTTTTTATAGGTCTCCTTTTCCTTTTTTGCTTTTCATCTACCATTTTTGTTTTCTTTCTATACAACTTCACTTTCTTTTTTCTTTTTATTCAAATAGAACTCTAATTTTTTATTAGCTTTCTTTTGGTTGTAAGAGAGCATTTTCTTCATTTTTTATTGAATTTTTTCCCAAATAACCTCAACTTTTACCCATCTTATAATAATCTCAATTTTTGATTATTTTGGAAACACCCAAGTTCAAATACTATCTTGTTGAAATTATATGAACTCTTTAATTTCCTATATATAATATACCCAAAATGTATTAGTGACGCTGTAACGGCAAGAAAAATAAGAGTTTTGGATTATTATGAGAACCATCCCAAAACATACAAATAAAATTGTATTATTCACATTAAGTTTCCTTTTCTTAATTGTTTTTAGATACCAAACTAATGTCTGACTGTGACTCAACATATTACTTTTGAACTTTTTGCCTTCGAGATTTTAGTTTGCAATTAGTTAATACTTATCTACTTGGATTCATATTTCTTCCAAATAAAATGAGGATCTAATTGTTATTTTGTACATCTATATTTTTTTAAATGCTTAAATAGTGTTATATAATTGCTAATGCATAAACAATTTTAATTTAATTTATTTTACATTTGTTCGGAGTACTCCGAACCCACTTATAATAATCTCAATTTTTGATTATTTTGGAAACACCCAAGTTCAAATACTATCTTGTTGAAATTATATGAACTCTTTAATTTCCTATATATAATATACCCAAAATGTATTAGTGACGCTGTAACGGCAAGAAAAATAAGAGTTTTGGATTATTATGAGAACCATCCCAAAACATACAAATAAAATTGTATTATTCACATTAAGTTTCCTTTTCTTAATTGTTTTTAGATACCAAACTAATGTCTGACTGTGACTCAACATATTACTTTTGAACTTTTTGCCTTCGAGATTTTAGTTTGCAATTAGTTAATACTTATCTACTTGGATTCATATTTCTTCCAAATAAAATGAGGATCTAATTGTTATTTTGTACATCTATATTTTTTTAAATGCTTAAATAAGTGTTATATAATTGCTAATGCATAAACAATTTTAATTTAATTTATTTTGCATTTGTTCGGAGTACTCCGAATCCACGTGGGTCAGATCCTGGATCAGCCACTGTTCATAGCTGCAATATTGCCTCTATGTAGTTAAATAAACAAATCATGATCAGCAGCAAGTAAAAAAATCGATGCCAAACCTATCCTGAAACTGAGACTCACCTGCTAGAACCACCTGCAACCTCAGTTGGAAAGAATCACGTTCATACCCATCTAACAGCCAAAAGACGCAATCAACACGCAACCAATAATCTGAATATTGCACTAATAGCATTAGCTAAGTTGTCGACGTCTAGGGAATAAGAACTGTGGCTGCGAGACACGTACCTAATCCCCCTTCCTCTCTCTTGGTGTTGGGCCCTAATTCAGCCATTAGAAAAGGAATATATAGAAACACTAAGAAAGATAAAAGGATACAATACATATGCCTCTAATATAAACGGTTATACTTCCTCCGTTCTGAAATAAATGAAACGCTTCCCTCAAAAAGCTCTCACATAAAAGAGAGAATCGTTTCATTTATTTCAAAACGGAGGAAGTAGTTCTTTTATTGAAGCTCTGCTTTCTCAATATATAAGTTTGGCCTTTCCATCACCTTTATCCAATTCTCAAAATCGCCGATTTCATACTCACACATTTACTCACAAAATCAACGAATTGAATTCCTATATAATAGAAAAATAAAATTTAATGACATTGATTTGCGTACCTTAATCGCAGTGTTGAGAGAGTGAGAAGCGTTCAACCATCCCCCTGTTCCCACCGCCTGAATTGCTTCTTGAACCAAAGCCTAAAACCAAAAAGGAGAGAGAGAAAAATAGTGAGAAACAGGAAAAAGAGGAGAGAGACGAAAAAGATTTGAGAAAGTGAGAATGGAGGGGAATTATCTAGGTTAGGAAGGAGGAATAAGATGGAGGGTTCAGAGGAAAACCGGGAGGAAAGAGAAAAGAAGCGGGGCAGAAGTGTCTATCCACTATTCATAAGCTACAGTAGATAAAGTTCTCACTTTTTAATGGGTATAGATTCATGAAGGGTTGGGTTTCAATGAGAACCCTCTTATAGTGAGAACCGTGAAAACCATAACTTTTTCACTTAAAACATTAACTTTGACCCCAAAAAGGGTAACTGATAGATAACCTTAACTATTAACCCAAAATTGTAACTTTTAAACCAAATTCATAAGTATCAGAGAATAATAAATAATTACCCAGAAATCGCAACTTTTGACCTAATAACCATAACTATTAGCGGTTCTCACGGTTCTCACCATAAAGGTGGTTCTCATATGAACCTAGATCTATTCATGACATATTATATATGAGAGGTTTATGAGCTTAAGAAAAAATTATCTGTTGGTATGGGATGAAGTTTAAACTAGAGAATTTACCGCAAGTTCATTACTAAATGCTAATTTCTATTCTCACATATCTAACTATGTAATATGTACCCATTTCAACGTAAATGTTGGTTTGGTTCACTAACTAGATGTTGGGTTTATTGGGTTGGTTCACTAACTATGTGTCTATACATTTCTAAATGCTAATTTTTTTTTCCTTCTTTGCTGGTTGGTTCACTAACTAAATGTTGCTTCATGCAGCTGCCATTGTGTATCTTATAGTGAATGTGGAACAATTTTATTTCTTATATTTATGTTTATAGCCTCTTTAAAAGTTCATAGGCTTTCTGCAGACTGTAACGAATTATTGTCTGCCTTGTTTCAGAATTATCTTGTTCATAGTTGGGGATTGGATATGAAGCTCGGTTATTGCGCGTAGCTGCCGCTGTTGCATTACTTGATCATTTCAGCTGTTGTTTTGTCAATGAGACAAATATTGGTAAAGCAATTTAACTTTTTCAATTTTGAGGAATTTGGTGGTGGTGGTTATTTATTCTATCTTGCTATATGTATGAATGATTAAGATAGTTTGTTGGACCATTTCCCCTTCCTTCTTTAGCCTATTTCTCTTTAATAGATAAGGGGGTTAAGGGAACTTATACATGTGAGATTGTACATGATAGGCGTGTCGCGCACCTAACAAAAATAAATAACCTAACTAATCCTCCTAACACTATAGTAGGATAAGTCAGGGTCGATCCCACAGAGAGAAAGTTGTTCTATGATTAGCCCTTAAATAATGGTAAGACTAAAGGAGATTAATATTAAGAATAATGGTGAAATAAACTATACTAATCAATATCAAAATAAAGAATCTATAGTTAAGTATCTCCACAAGCATGAATTAATACAATAATAATTCCTACCCTAAACTAATTAATTAAATGTTCACAAGGAAAAGTACACCTTATAAAATACCATAAACCCCTCCCAAGTATCTATGGCTTCCCTAATATGCACTCAAGCCTACTCCCGTGGAATCATGCAAATTAAAGACATTAAACGCGACACTCTAACTTCCTAACAATCCATTCTACCTACTCCCGTGGAGAACTTCATGTCCTTAATTGAAATATTCAAATCCGTCAAAACCCAACTCTCGTTGTGATCAAGACAATAGAATCATAACAATACTAGTTATCCCTAATCTGGTATTGGAATATGCACAATCAATTAAGCAAGAACAATTAAGCAATTAATCTGGGAATTTAAAGGTATAATCATGAATTAATTCACACTAGGGTTCAACTTAACCATATATTTTAAAACTATGAAAGCATAATTGAAATAAATAAATATATAGAAGAATAATAAAACATCATAATAGAAAACAAGGATAAGAGAAGAAGAAAAGAGATACTTGAATTAATGGAAGAAAGGTGGAGTCTTGAAGAACAATGGAGATTTACAAGTTTCTCTCTCTAACTTCTCTCTCTAAAAACCCTAAGTATAAACTAATAATGATGATATAATATCTAAGCTGCTCAAAATAATGTTTTTAGTCCTATTTATAAGCTAAGATTAATATAAACCGACATAAGTTAGGTCACGCGGAAGATACGACATTACAGCAGGTTGCACGGGCAAGCAACTATGCACACGGGCGTGCAGGGTCGTGCACGGTCGAGCGAAATCTCGCTTGGTCGTGCGAGCAAGGCAGAACCATTAGTGGCTTTTGATTGCAGGTTGCACGGTCGAGCATAAATCCGCACGGGCGTGTGGGCGAGGCAGTGGCTTCAGCTCAACTTTGAACAGCTATAACTTTTGATACAGAGCTTTGTTTTGCACATGTAATATATCGTTGGAAAGCTCTTGAAGTCTAGATTCCAACCCAGTTAGAATTACCTCATTATCATTCTTTGGTCAAAAGTTATGGGTAAAATGGTGCAGAGGTGTCATATTTCGCACAAGTACACAAAGTCGTGTGTATCTTCTTCACTTCCAATCCGTTTTGGGTACATGATATATCGTTTTGAAGGTCATCCAACTGCCTTAATCATCATATCTCAAATAGGAGTCCAAAGTACCTGAGATTACATCAAAAGACCAAACAACCCGTGAAAGCATCGTAGCTTATAAAAAGGGACCTAAATATGCATAAATGCAATGTAAATGCTCTAATGCTACATGAAAATGCACCCTAATATGCAACTAAATGATGTTAGAAGATACACTTATCAAACTCCCCCAAGCTAAACTATTGCTTGTCCTCAAGCAATCCAAACTAGAAATTCAAGGGAAGAGTAAGATGAGCTTTGTAAAGGACTTATACGTTCAACCATTCAATCTCCAAGACATGAAATTCGGGCATATTAAAGATATTATAATTATAAGATTAGACTAAGATAGACCACAAATCACACCTCATATAAATTAATGTAATCGCAACTTGACTCACTATGGCAAACCACAAACCTTCCCCCAAGCTAGACTCAATTAAACTCGATGAACCTCACTTTAGTCGAGCACACTTTCTCTCATGTGTTTATAGGTAATGATTTTTTCACTCAAACATATACCAAGTCGACTCAAATGAAATATTTTTCTTTAAACTTGACTATCGTCTCATTATCCACTTACTAGCAAAAACATGCATGTAGATCATGAGGACTTACAAAGGGTTGTAGTGTGGCTAAGGTAAAGGTAGGAAAATATTTGGGAATGTGGTGCTAAAAGCCAACTAGTGGAGAAAATAACACTTTAACATCTATGACCATTAGATGCAAATGCCACAAAAACTTCTACTAGAAGTTCAACAATACATTGCCAATAAATTAAGATAATACCCAACCTTATCAACTCTAACAAACATTATTTCACCTTTTATTCAATCTTTTTTTCACTTCTTTCTTTTTTTTCAATTTTTCAGAATTATTCTTCACAACTTTTTCATCATTCTTTTCATTTTGCACTTTCACACTATAATTTTAAGCATTTTTTTCTTTCAACATATTTTCTTCCAATAATTATCGAAAAACCACAAACACAAGCTCAAAACATGAACTTTAATGCTACTCCACTTAGCAAGGCTTTGGTAAAGAACTCATAAAAGGCTAGAGGCTTGTAATGTAGGTTGATCAAGAGAATGGGATATCAAAAGCTCAACATGGGTTAATTAAAGGGAATAATATATATGAAAATAAAAATGTCTGAAGGCTCAAAACAATGAAAAGAACGCCTCAATCATATCAACACATGCATATGCCACATAAGTCTCAAAGAGTGCCATGACAAGTTCAAGAATCACACTTCATGAGGAACTATCACACAACAAAAAATAGAAGACTGATGTAGATGTGTCAGTCTATAAGGCTTGAAAAATCCTCACTAGGCTTATGCTTACCGAGTAAAATCATATCTTTCTTGGGGAATATCAATCAATCTTACCACAAATCCATTCAAGTTGCAAAATAATCATACCACGAGGCGGTCAATGAAGACTAACTCAATCTTATAAAATTTAATTACAATATCTAAGATATGCCCAAATCTCACGAGTTATCAATGTCATGAATTAAAACATATATTTCTTGTATGAATGCAACAAAAATGCAAAACTAAACTAAAATGCTCCTAATACTAAGAAAGTAATAAATCCTAACTCACTTTCGTAGGAATCACGATTGCACTTAGCATGTGCAACAAGCCCTTTAAACCCCTAGGCTGCCCTAGTGGACGAGTAAGGTCTCGTGAAGGTTTTCAGAAGGCATACCCACAACCAAAATATGCAAATATGCAGAAGAAATAAAATATATAATGAACCTAAACGAAAATATGTGTAAAGTTATGACCCAAAAAGTAAATCCTCCCCCAAGCTAAATAACACATTGTCCGCAATGCAACAAAGAAATATAGGGAGGAGAAGGAAAAGAGAAACATCCACCACCACATAACAGGATCAACTTCCTCAATCACACAATTAAGTTAAACTAAAATAAATGGCAAAAAGGAGATATAACTCTAAAAAACTTGAACAGGGGGAAAGGAAGGAGAATACCAAAAAGTGTTGTGGGTAAAAACCCAGAGTTGAACCTCCTCAGCCATCATAAGATCGAGTACCTATGAGTTAATCTCAATGAATGAAATTAGGAACTCAACCCCTGGATCACAAATTGCACAAAAACGAGAAGTTAGTAATTAAATGAAAAATTAAAATGTCCTAAATCAAAAAGTAAAAAGAAAAAAAAAATAGGGTTAGAAAACTTGTGTTGCCCCCATGAATAGCTCATCAAAGCCCTTAGTAGTTTGTCAAATGCATCTGCATGCATCTCACAAAAAAGCAAATAAAATACAAAATAGAATGTAAAATAAATTAGTTCTAATTCTCTACAAGACATGCAAAAAGGAAAATCAAAGAAAAAGTTATATCCACAAGAGAAGGAAGAAAAAGAAAAAGTATTAAACTTTTTACATGACCCAACGGGTTGGGAAGAAACCGAATGTACATTAATTATATGATCACATAAGTCATTCAAAGAGGGAGAAATAAGGAATGATGGAGGATATAATATAGGGAAAGAAGGAATGAGGTCAAGTTTTTGAGAGAAAGGAACATGAGACTCAAAAACAGTAGGTGGAACCGATAAAGACTCATGAATCACATCACTCTCATCTATAGAATTCTCCAAGAAAGGTTTTTCAACCAAGGGTTCTTCCTCCTTTAAAATATCCATCACATTGATTTTTCCTATACTTTGAACATGAATCCCATAACACTCATTTTATATCCAACCCACATCATCATCATCATAAATATACGGTTGGGGATGAGAATTTTGAGTATAATAATCAAATTCATATTGGGGTGAGGGGATGAAATCATTCACTAAAATCACATCACAAGACAAAATATCATGAGAAGTAGAGTGACAATTAGAATAATAAGGAGGTAGTGTAATGTAAGTTGGGGGTGAAGGAATTAGTCTAGCTGATAAAGACATCTCCCACTCATAAGTATCCCTAGCCAACCACTCAATTAAATCCCAACAAGAATCGGGGAGATTGGAATAGAAATCCTCCATTAGACATAGATTCTACCACCATCCTAGTTTCTTCATTTAACCCCTCATAAATCATTAGGCACATATCCCATAATTCAATTCCATGATTAGGACCAATAAAATCACCAAGTCTATGATAGTATTTCCAAAACACTTCATTCTCATATTGAGGAAAAGAAAAAATTGCTCTAGAATTACTAGCATGAATTTGGGGTTCACGGAACATATATGGTAATTCATAAGAACTCATGCAAAAATTGGGAAACTTTTGATATGATGCATCAAAACTATAAACATGAGAACCACAAGAATTATGACTATGTTGCCTATCAGAATAATTATCCCCGTCAAAATAATAAAATGACTCCATGATACGAAAAAAAAGAAAAAAAATATATTCACAAAAGAAAGGAAAAAAAAATATATACAGTCTAGTCTCACCAAAAATAAAAACTAAATAAAAAAAACTATCTCCCCGGCAACGGCGCCAAAATTTGATAGGCGTGTCGCGCACCTAACAAAAATAAATAACCTAACTAATCCTCCTAACACTGTAGTAGGGTAAGTCAGGGTCAATCCCACAGAGAGAAAGTTGTTCTATGATTAGCCATTAAATAATGGTAAGACTAAAGGAGATTAATATGAAGAATAATGGTGGAATAAACTATACTAATCAATATCAAAATAAAAGACTCTATAGTTAAGTATCCCCACTAGCATGAATTAATACAATAATAATTTCTACCCTAAACTAATTAATTAAATGTTCACAAGGAAAAGCACACCCTATAAAATACCATAAACCCCTCCCGAGTATCTATGGCTTCCCTAATATGCACTCAAGCCTACTCCCATGGAATCATGCAAATTAAAGACATTAAACGCGACACTCTAACTTCCTAACAATCCATTCTACCTACTCGCGTGGAGAACTTCATGTCCTTAATTGAAATATTCAAATCCGTCAAAACCCAACTCCCGTTGTGATCAAGACAATGAAATCATAACAATACTAGTTATCCCTAATCTAGTATTGGAATATGCACAATCAATTAAGCAAGAACAATTAAGCAATTAATTTGGGAATTTAAAGGTATAATCATGAATTAATTCACACTAGGGTTCAACTTAACCATAGATTATAAAACTATGAAAGCATAATTGAAATAAATAAATATATAGAGGAATAATAAAACATCATAATAGAAAACAAGGAGAAGAGAAGAAGAAAAGAGATACTTGAATTAATGGAAGAAAGGTGGAGTCTTGAAGAACAATGGAGATCTACAAGTTTCTCTCTCTAACTTCTCTCTCTAAAAACCCTAAGTATAAACTAATAATGATGATATAATATCTAAGCTGCTCAAAATAATGTTTTTAGTCCTATTTATAAGCTAAGATTAATATAAACCGACATAAGTTAGGTCACGCGGAAGATACGACATTACAGCAGGTTGCACGGGCAAGCAACTATGCGCACGGGCGTGCAGGGTCGTGCACAGTCGAGCGAAATCTCGTTTGGTCGTGCGAGCAAGGCAGAACCATTCGTGGCTTTTGATTGCAGGTTGCACGGTCGAGCATAAATCCGCACGGGCGTGTGGGCGAGGCAGTGGCTTCAGCTCATCTTTGAACAACTATAACTTTTGATACAGAGCTTTGTTTTGCACATGTAATATATCGTTGGAAATCTCTTGAAGTCTAGATTCCAACCCAGTTAGAATTACCTCACTATAATTCTTTGGTCAAAAGTTATGGGTAAAATGGTGCAGAGGTGTCATATTTCGCACAAGTACACAAAGTCGTGTGTATCTTCTTCACTTCCAATCCGTTTTGGGTACATGATATATCGTTTTGAAGGTCATCCAAGTGCCTTAATCATCATATCCTCAAATAGGAGTCCAAAGTACCTGAGATTACATCAAAAGACAAAACAACCCGTGAAAGCATCGTAGCTTATAAAAAGGGACCTAAATATGCATAAATGCAATGTAAATGCTCTAATGCTACATGAAAATGCACCCTAATATGCAACTAAATGATGTTAGAATATACACTTATCGGTACATTTGTGCTTTGGAGTTGGGTTTTCTTTTCATATTGATGCATTTTTATGTTAGATGTGTCACATGATGTAAATATAAGGGAAGATCTAAATTTATATATATGTAGCTATCTTGTTGCTTTGTTAATTGAATAGGTTTAATAAGGTGTTTTGGGTTTAAAAAATTTGTTGCTTCGCTCTCCTAGGCAATGTTGTGGAAATTTTTTTTGTCAAAAAAACAATTTTGTACAAATTACATTTGTTTATGTTGGAGAGTTGTTTGCTGCTAGTGTAGAGGTAATGTTTTGTCGGATGAGCTATGCTTTTGCAGTCCCTCTTTAGTTGTTGATATAATTATTAATTGCTAAAAAAAAGTTATTTTTTTTGGGATGTTTGCATATTTGGTGATTTTTAATAACTTGATCTAATATGATGATGATGATTTGACTGGTTGGGAGAACACGCATATATGATCATTAAATGCCTCTTTCTTAAGTGATAGGTAAAATGTTGTTTTCAATTTAAAGTGTGTATGCTAACTTTTTATAATCGTACCCGTGTATTAATTTTTTCCTTATTCTTGCTGATAATGCTACTTTGGAAATGGTGAAATTGAACCCGCTTTAGCGAACATTTTATTTTAGCTACACTATTACAATTGTTTTCATTGCTTTGTTATGCACCAGTAGAATTTTTAATTTAAATTTCTAGAATTATTTATATTTCTATAATTTGAAATGATTTTTGTGATTACTTTGGAGTTATTAGCTATAATATTTATCTTGATTATTTTAGCATCAAAATTAATATTGTGTATGTGTATAATAAATAAATTGTGATTTCCAAAATAGATAGTAAATTATTTGTTACAATAACAACAAAGAAGCAACAATAAATATTGTGGCGAATATAATCGCCGCCATAGAACTTTTAAGGTGTAGTCTTTTGTTATCTATAATAGTGGTTCCATGACTACTAGCATCAATTAAATTCGAGATGATAATTAACAAATAGTGTTGATCACATTCGCTGCAAAAATTACTTAATAGTACCGATTTAATTTGTTCTCATATTATACAATGGCGTCGATTGTACTTGCAACTATAATTTAAAATAATGTCAATTATATTTGCAACAATAACTAATTATTAGTCTTGATTGTATTCGGTACCATAACTAACAAATAGTGTCGATTGGTTTAGCTATGATAATTAACAATAGTGTCGATTGTATTCGCTACCGTATCTAATAAATTATGTCAATTATATTCGTAGCCATAATTAGCTAATAGTATCGATTGCATTCACTACCATATACAATTTTTGCGGAAGGTGGATCCGACATTTGTAGCAATTATATTCGCTACAATAATCACCACTATTGGATGTAATCGATTATTCAGGTCAACCCCAGCGAATGCGAAAACCACTACCAAAGGCTATGGTAACGGTAAATCTTGTATCGAAAAGTCATTTATTGGAGTAAGTATTCGTAGTGAATGCAATCGATACCAAAGGTTAAAATAATCACCACGAAAAGGTAATTTTCTTGTAGTGTCAATGTCATTTTGGGCCGATATTGGCTTTTACAACTCAATTTACTTAATTTTCCGCTTTTAGTTAATAATTCTTATGCTGATATATACGTAATGTTAACTTTTTCATAGAAACTTGTGCGTCGCATATGCTTCAACTTAATTATTGAAGCTAGTGACGGAGTATTGAGCTCGATTCCCCTATTTACAACCTTGATATTGGTATGTTACCACTCATATTTAACTTTCTCTCATAGTATATTATTTTATATATTTATTATTGAATTGAGATTAGATGTAAAATATTTTGTTGTGTAAAAACCTATATATGCATCATCATATCATATGGCTAGATACCCGTTCAATACTTACTCATTAGGAGTAAGTCTTGAATAGTCCCCGGTTTGGGACTGTTCTTAGATGTTTAATCTCACTTAGGTGGTAAATGTATGTGTAGACACATAATCGTGTCTCCCCATTTAAGGATCCAATGATGAAACATACCGTGGTCTTAATTGGTCCGACACAAGGGCATAGCAGTCTGAAAAGCCATTCAAAACCATTTCGAAAAGTGTTAAAGTCCTATTTCAAAGCCCAATTAATTATTCATGATAATTAATTGTATTTGAGCCCAACTCTTTGAAAAGCCCAATTAATTGATAATTAATTGATTTATTTTAATAAATAAATATTTTCAAAAGATATTTTTTATAAGTCAAAATCGGATTTTATCCCGTAAAATCAGATTTTCGGAGTTAAAAGATAAAAGAAAATCTTTAAAACGCGTTTATATCAAAAAACAATAAAAAACAAGGCGGTGCACTGAGCGCAGTTGACTGTGCTGAGCGCAGCTGACAGTGCTGAGCGCAGCTGACTGTGCTGAGCGCACGTGTCCTGCCACGTGGACTTCCACGTAGGCTGTGCCAAGCGCACAGGTTGTGCTAAGCGCACCAGAACTGCCACGTAAACTTCTGTTTCATGTAGAGTCTTGCGTCAAGCGCAATTCTCTGCTTGAGACACGGAATTTCTTTCTTATCTTTTCTAAAAGCGCGTACCACGTGTACACTTTTTATTGGTCATGCCGCGTCATGCGCTTGCCACGTCGAGTGCGCCCGAGGCGCGGCCCGGCGCGTGAGGCGCAGTGCCGTTTTCCCTATAAATAGGCCTGATTTCCGTACAGATTAAAAAAACGGATTTTTCACATTAACACTCGACGAACATATTACGAATATCTTACGAATCTCTCTACAAAGTCTCCCCACAAAACTCATACTTTCAAATACAAACACATTCAATCTACATAATTTCATACATTCAGATTTTCAGGCTTCACGATTGCTCGTCCCGAAGGTTGTCAATCTTGCAGACCCTAGCCACGGTATAATCCTGAGGGTCCTTGAATCAATTATTTTTATATTGAAGTTACTAACAGTTTTATTTCATGATGTAGATCTTTAATATAAAATCGCTATACTGTATATTCTAAACCTTTCTCTTTCTTTTTATTTATTTTTCATATATTATCATACTTGCCTGATGATTCTATGCATATTATATGATTGTCCTGCATTATTGATTTTTATCACCCACATGTTATTATTGCTAATCAAAGACCTAGAGAACTGTTCTAACATTAATCAGATTAATTTAGACAACTTGCTAGGTTCCCTGTAATATTGATTGCATAATAACATATCACTAAAAATTAGTCTTTTTATGTGTTTCCTAAACCTACTTAGACTAAATATTTTTAGGGTGTATAAAAATATTATTTGATTATTCTTTGGCATAAATTCTGCAATGAATCGATATTTAGTAGAGGCCAACTTTGGGCGGATGTGGTTCATTATGACTATATTCGTACCCTCACCCCCGAACTCAATCTTTGGTTCATTTTGACCATTTATGGAGTCATGACGGGGAAATCTACATTGGATAATTTGTCCCTATGATTTTCCTATATCCAATTAGGTTTATGATTCTTCCTAAAAAGAATTGTTGGCGACTTCTTTCAATACAAAACAATTTTCAATAAAACCTTAACAGTGGGGTAGTCAAATATAATACGCGCTCACACCGCGTAGGCGAAATAAAAATACGCCTACAATTTGGCGACTCCACTGGGGAGGATTTTAAAAAATTAATTTTTTTTAAATGAGTGGGTGAAACTTGAAAAATACGATTCATTCTTATTTTTATGCCTTTGAATAATATACAGTTTTGCATATGCATGGCTACTATTCAGCCACCATAAGGACAATCTACTTTGCCTCATTAGCACATGTTCTATGTGTGAGGTCACCCCCGGGGGGTTTGCGCTTTGTCCTTCCAAAAAGCTTCCTGAGCGATAGTGTTGGATCTTAGTCATAAGCAAACCTATCCAACCATGGCATTGTTTACATGTTCCTGACTTGAGACTGGAGTGCGTCTTACACGTGGCCACCTCTTTAAGCAGGGGTACGAAGCGTGGGATCAATCTCTTAGTCATGGACCCTTTTCAGACTGAACCTAAACCTGACCAATAGTTTCAAACATAGAACTGGACCTTAGGTTGAGAACTTTTGCATCCATGTTATATGACATTTGCCTGTGATTGCAATTTTTGCCTGTTATTATCTGTCAATTTGTCATTATTGTGCATCGTTCCTAAAAAATCGCGTCTAAAAACAAACAAAAGTTCGTTAATTTACCAAAACTTCGCCTAAATCCCCGAAAAACATGTCGAGGGAGTAGTGCGCCAAGCGCATTAAGTTGCGCCTGTCGCACTACTCCCGCGCCAGACGCATGGCTGTGTGCCGCGCGCAGCATTGCTGCGCGGCACGCAGTCTATGCATCGCATGCTTCTTTTTTTTTTTATTCGTCGTGGTGGTCGATCCTATGTTCAGTCTTATGTGCGTCTGTCTGTCTGCATTCGCATAATTTGGTCATTTAGGCTTATCACCTAATTCAACATATAAAAATCAGTCTTTTCATGCATGGTCAAGTCCTTCTAAAAAAAATGCATCTAAAAGGGTCATTGTTGAGATAGAGTTGTCATGCATGTCAACCTCTTCCCATTTCCTCCCTGCTATTCAACAAGTCTTTCCTATCAGTCTTACCCTACCATATTCAATCAATTTCAAAAAAAAAATACATCTTTTCAAAATCAATCCTACACCCATGTTTATTCTACCTTTTTCAAAAAGAATTTAATAATCATCATCATACCACGATATTTCAATAAAAAAAAAATTCAAAATTAATCCATCATCTTTTCCTGACAAAAGATAAAACAAGGGGTTCCTTTCAAAAACGAATTTCGAAAAATTCTAAGCTCAATCCAAACACCTTCATCGAATCCAATCCAATCGACCCAATTCACTTGCATTCATTCTAGGCCCATATGCATTAGAGTCCATTTTGCATTCATATAAGGTCCATCTAATTCGAGTCCATGCATTCACATTAGACCCGCTAGCATTGAGTCGATCTTAGGCCCATATAAGTCTAGTTCATTTCAAAATCTAGGCCCATCTGCATCTTTATGTGAAGTCTAGTCCAAGTCTATCCTTAATCAATTCCAATTTAAGTCTAAGTCTAGTCCAATCCAAATCTTAGGTCCATTCAGGCCCAATTCATAACCTAGGTCTAGTTTGCATCTCCATGTAGGCCCTAGTCAAGTCCAATAGCCTAAATTCCTCTAGTTGTCTAGCCTGCTTGCTCCCCCATAAGTTCAAGGTTTAGCATTCCTTAAGTCTATAGACAATTGTTGTGTCTAGCCTGCTTGCTCACCCGTAAGTTCAAGGTCTAGCATTCCCTAAGTCCATAGGCAATTTTTGTGTCTAGCCCGCTTGCTCACCCGTAAGTTCAAGGTCAAGCATTCCCTAAGTCCATAGGCAATTTTTGTGTCTAGCCCGCTTGCTCACCCGTAAGTTCAAGGTCTAGCATTCCTTAAGTCCATAGGCAATTTTTGAGTCTAGCCTGCTTAGTTTAATGTAAGTTTCGAAGTCTAGTTGTCTAGCCTGCTTGCTCACCCGTAAGTTCAAAGTCTAGGTGCCTAGCCTGCTTGCCTTAAGTTAAGAGTCTAGTCTCCCTTATTGTCCAGTCTTCCTTAAAGTCTAGCTTGCTTGCTCATCTCGTAAGTTCAAAGTCTAGTCTCTCCTAAACCCAATCGTAGAGTCCGATGCCTGCTTGCATCCCGATCCGAGTTCATGTCTGCATTTGCATATAGTTAGGCCCATGTCTCCATCATGGTCAAGTCTATACTAGTCCAAAACCCATAACCATTTCCATTTCCATTTCAAAGTCTCTTTCCACTTTCATTTCCCATTTTCATTTCCATTTCCACTTCCATTTCCCATTTCTCATCTCCATTTCTCATCTTCGTTTCTCATTTCGAAAGCGTCATTTCTTAAAATTTACGAGGTCCATTCGATTTCTGTTCAGGACAGGTCGTGAGATTATCAGTTGGGAACGTCCAACAGAGAGGCAACAAGGTCAACCTACTCCTAGACTCGTCAAGCGCATCCTCACCTTTTCAGACGAATCCTCCGACTTTTCTGAATCATCATCCGAAATGGGGGATACTAATGAACAACTTAGTGCCATTATGGCTCAACTCACACTGATGAACTCTCGTCTTGAGGAATAAGACAAAGAGATCAAGGCACTAAGGGAGAAGCTCACTGAGGAAGACGAGCAAGGCGGCACTCCACCACCAATCAAAACCAACACAGAACTAAGGTTTGAGAAACTCGAGCAATTGATCCAGTCAATTCCTGCGCTCGAGGGTCAGGCTCATGGCCATGACATCATTGATCCTGAACTGAGGGACAAACTCCCTAAAAAGGTAACCTTGGGTGACCTCCCAAAATTCAAGGGGGTCGAAGACCCAGATGACCACTTGAGAGCATTTTCCATCTCTATGGCTCTCAAGGGCATGAGCAAGGACCTGTTTGCTTATGTCTTTCCTTTAACCTTGGATGCACATCCATCCAAGTGGTTCAGATCACTGAATAAGGCCAAGCTAAATGTCCGAGACTATATCAGAGAAGAGTTCCACAAACAATACATCTACAACACTCAACTTCCCATTGGCCTTCGTGAGTTGGAGTTAACCAAACAAAACTCCAACGAAGACTTCATCACCTTCCTTAACAGATGGAGGGATAAAGCAGCACACATGATTAACAGGCCATCCCAGGAGGATCAAGTCCGACTGGTGATCCGCAACCTGCAGCCGAAGTATAGGGATCATATCAAGTTCCAACCTATAAAGTCTTTCACGAAGCTCTATAAGGTAGGCCTACTGATTGAAGAAGAAATACAGGCCAACAAGAACAAGGGTTCCAACAATAACAATAACTCTTTCAAGAAGAGTAACAATGGCCCTTCTAGCTCCAAAAGCAATGAGGTCAATGCCATAGCTGCTGAAAAGAGAGGCTATCAAAAGCCTCAAAGAACATTCGCACCTTTAGGCATGTCCTTAGAAGAAGCCTTCACTAGACTTCATGCAAAGGGGGCACTTCAGCCTATTGGCCCTACTCCGGATCCTGCTCCCGAGAATAGATCCAAGAGGTGGGATCCTAATGCTTACTGCAAGTACCACCAAGGGAATGAACACCCAACATCTGCGTGTTGGACCTTAAAGAATCACCTGCAGGATATGGTTGAAGACGGTAGATTGCCAATTCCACCTGCAGCAAAAGTCAGCAACAGCAGCCGGGGCTTTGTCATTTAACGCTAGTTTTCTAGGTTGAGTCGGAGAATCCCTCCCCTAGCTCCTTCATTTCCCTTCAGGTCGAGTCCATGTCATTTAGGTTTTTATTTCTAATAAGCCTTGTTCTATTTATTTCTGATTAATAAAATAATTGCATTTTCATTTTCATTTTCATTGGCCTTTCATCATTTTTATCTATGCTTCTAATTCAATGATGAAACTCAAATCACCTAAATGAACTTGACTAATAATAATAAAAGGAGATCTGAAATAAAAAAAAAAAAAGAGAAAAATAAAAAAAAGGACATACTTTGGATCAGGAGTTATTCCCCCTTCCCTTCTATTACTTTCCATAAGCCATCCATGCAATCCAATCAAAAATCCTTTAAACCATCATCTCCATTAACCAAATAACCTTTCAAAATCAAAGCTCCACAAATAACCTTCAAACCTTTCAATACCCTAAATCAAACTTGTGCGCAAGCCTTACTATATCAAAATATATCAATGCCAGGCAAAAACAACAACAAAGAGTAAAAAATTCAAAGTGCGAAAAAAAAAATGAAAACAAAAAAACAAAAGCAAGAGAAAACACACATGACAAAAAAAAATGCAAAAAAGAAAGAGCCAAAGGCAAAATAAAAGATCAAGTTAGGGGGCTTGCACACAAGTTCTACCCCTCATTCGAATCCTTCAATCCATCAAAACCCTTAACCTTTAATCCAAATCCATGACTCTTCATTCCTCAAACCAATTAAACCTTCATCTAAACCTCAAGCCTTAAACCTTTCAACCCTTCAACCTGTCATTAAGCCTAACTCCTTTTTCAAGGTATGTCCAAGCCCGCTAGGTTGAAAACCCGAATGGGCGGCCTAGGCAAAAGTTAGGGAACAAAAAAATATATAATAAAAAAAGAAATCAGATCGAGAACTACGAATGGTCTGATTCCGCAAGGATACGTAGGAATCCTCATCTCGAGGTCCGACCGCTTCAATAAAATAAAAATTAGTCATGGTCTAATGATTTGATTTTCTAGAATTTAGGAGCATACTCTTTCTAGATCCCGACATGGACTCGAGTCTGCACCTAGCCTCGTTAAAGCCTTTTCCCACCTACATTTATTGAAGTCACAAATTCAATCTTTTTATTTTGGGAAATTCCATCTAGTACCATCAAAGTTTTGCAAATTCCATCTGGTACCCAATTTTTAAGATTAGTCCGTACAGTACCACTGAGCTTTTATATTTGTCCTAACTGTGATGTTCCGTTTGTTTGTCGTTAGAAAAGTTATTATTTTTCCCACTTGCCTTTGTTTTACACTTAAGTACACTGTTTCCCTCCCTTTTTTGAACCATCTCCCTCCTTTTTCTGTTATTTCGTCAAAAAACGAAAATTCCCACCTTTTTTCTTTCTTATATAATCCAGCCTTCATTCCCATCCTTTCTTCACACCTATGCCATCTTTCTTCTTCAAATCTCTTATGATGCAATCCTCCAGTTCATTCTCTTCTGCCTCCCAGCGTGGTCTTGTAAGTTTCAATGGAAAGTGGTGTCGATTTTCCAGTTGCTCCAAGTGTGCTCCCTCGAAGATACTGGAGATTCGAATATCAAAATCAACAGCAAATTTTGGCAGACCCTACTATAAGTGCAGGGGATGTGGAGAGTTTAAGTGGGTTGGCAATGAAGATATGATGGGTTTTGAAGTTAACAGTGGAGGTGGTGCAACTGAAGACATCATTGCTTTGAGGAATGAATTAAAATCAGTTGTTAAGTATTTCAATGTTGTTGTTAAGGTTGTTGTTGCTATGTAATTGGTGTTGCTATTTATAGTTCTGAAGTGAAGTATTGGATATGTATTAGTGGCTTTAAGTTTGCATCTAAGTTGTAAGTTATCTGAACATGAATTAAAAAGGTGGAGTTTTTTACATTTGTGCAAATAAAAGTGCAGCAATAATATCCAATTGAAACAAAACGACTAAGCTCAGATGTAGATAATGAACCAAACTCACGAAGTGTTGTTTCACCAAATTAACACAAAAAAGAAGCAAGTTCTAGAACATAGCATCAGATTTGAACAAATCAGTTCAGCTAACCAAAATACCAATCAAAACACAACTGACTGTTGAATCATGTTTCAATCTGAGACAAACTCAGAGCTGGTTGGCTAGCACTAGGACTCAGTATTTCTTGAAACTCCTGAGTTGATTTTTTCCCCTTCTTGGTACTGCTAGCTGTTTTGCCGTTCTTGCTGCCACTGTTTGACTCAGCTTGCTTCCTCTTGTTTCTTGTGACACCAAATTCAGCACTTGCACTTGCCATTTCCTTCAAAGTAGGACCTCCTTTGCATGTCCTGCTGTTGTGGCCAAAATGTCCACATTTCTTACACTTAACTTTCTTGCTTCTCTTGCCCTTAGCTTCTTCTCCCTCTTCTCTTCTTCTGTTCCTGCTAGGTCTACCAACCCCTCTCTTCTTCTTCTGTTCCTGCTAGGTCTACCAACCCCTATCATTATTAGGTTCCTTAGATAGTTCATTCCCTTTAGACCGTGTTTTCCTAAGTTCAGTCACCAATTTATTAAGTTTGCTAGGCTTGTTTAACACCTCTACCCAAATGTTAATCGTATCATGATCAGGAAGCCTCTCAAACATTTGCATTAGTTCCTTATCATTCGAAATAGGATAATGTTTCATTTTCCATACATAGACAAATTCAGGATTCTTAGTTGTAGTCAACCCTAATTCCCTTGCTTTGTCCTCATACTCAATCACAACATCAAGCAAGTTGCTCTTGTCAATATCAACATTAACATCCACATCCTTCCCTCTAAACTGAAATCTTAAAACCCTTTGATCACCAGCCATTCTGCAACAATTTAAACCCTAATGAAACTCTATAATTCAACATAATTTAAAGCAAGACCTAATGAATCTATATAATTCAACAAAATTCAGCACATTCAACCACATAATCATACACCCTAATCTACCAAAAAATCGCTAAATGAAAAGGGAAATGTACGTACCTTACAAAAGTGATTGCTTGGTAAATTCCGAGAGAAGATGATGTAGTTGAAGTCCTCAATGAACAAAATTGCGGGAATGACGGAAGAATATGATCGCGAAGAAGACTAGTGGAGTGAAGCAGATCATGGAAAGAAGAAGAAGTTGGATGGTTTCTTCTTATTTGAAGTGGGATGGCGTTATACTTGAGGGGTTAGTTGGTGGGTGGGAATTAATGTAATTTTTAAATACATTTTTCCTTTTTTTTAAATTCTAACTTAACCTAACCCTAATGAACTCTTAACTTTTCTAACAGAGGGTTAACAGCACATTTACTGTAGCAATTAAGTTGTTAATCTACAGGTACTGTACGGACTAATCTTAAAAATTGGGTACCAAATGGAATTTGCAAAACTTAGATGGTACTAGATGGAATTACCCTTTTATTTTTCAATCCAAGCTCTCCTTTTCCCCGAAGGACTCTCCGATGATTCCATGGTCTCTGGTGATACTTGACTTTGCCCATATCAATTTCCCAAAGAAGAATCCCCAGTGAAAATTCTCAATGTTCAAGATATAGCAACTACATTTCAATATCAGATCAAGTACATTTCAATCAAGGCTCATGCCAAATTCAGGTAGGCTCACCCAAAGTGGGGGCTTCCTACGTGTGGTGGTTCCTCCAATTCAAGCCAAACTCCCGAAGAGTTGTAATCCGCGGACCTCGTTTGGGGACCCCAATCATTTACTAAAAACGATTTTCGAAAATCATTCTAAGCATTTCTATTCAATCCTGCTCATTCTATCATCCTTGCAAAATCCTGACCTTGCATTGCAGCTTTGCAAAACCCTGACCTTGCATTGCAGTTCATACATTCTAGTCTTGTATAACCCTGATCTTGCATGACATGTCATCCCTTAGCTTTGCATAACCTTAATCCTTGCATAGCGTCTCATGCATCCTTAGAGAGTCTAAGTTTGCATTACTGCATCACTATGTCCTTATGTGAGTTGTTTGCACCCATCTACTAACATCTTTCCCTGCAGGTAATCAGATTGCTTGTTGTTATTGTCCAGCATACTAAATTTGTTTTGCAGGGACCGGCGGTTATAGATCAGTTCTAAACTGCAGAGCGTTTAGAATCGTTCTCGGTCCCAACACCGTATACTATGACTATCGGTTTCCTGAACCTCAGTCAAAGTGGGGGCTTCTATAGACACATAATCGTGTCTCCCCATTTAAGGATCCCATGATGAAACATACCGTGGTCTTAATTGGTCCGACCCAAGGGCATAGCAGTCTGAAAAGCCATTCAAAACCATTTCGAAAAGTGTTAAAGTCCTATTTCAAAGCCCAATTAATTATTCATGATAATTAATTGTATTTGAGCCCAATTCTTTGAAAAGCCCAATTAATTGATAATTAATTGATTTATTTTAATAAATAAATATTTTCAAAAGATATTTTTTATAAGTCAAAATCGGATTTTATCCAGTAAAATCAGATTTTCGGAGTTATAAGATAAAAGAAAATCTTTAAAACGCGTTGATATAAAAAAACTATCAAAAACAAGGCGGTGCGCTGAGAGAGCGATTGGCCGTGCTTTGGCCTTAAAGTGTGTCTTGGCGCAATGATCGTCTTGAGCGCACGTGTCCCCGCCACGTGCACTTCCACGTAGGGCTGCGCCAAGCGCACGATTGTGCTAAGCGCACCCGAAACCGCCACGTAAACTTACGTTTCATGTAGAGTCTGCGTCAAGCGCAATTCTCTTGCTTGAGACGCGGAATTTCTTTCTTATCTTTTCTAAAAGCGCGTACCACGTGTACACTTTTTATTGGTCATGCCGCGTCATGCGCTTGCCACGTCAGTTGCGCCAGACGCAGCCAGCGCGTGAGGCGCAGTGCTGTTTTCCCTATAAATAGGTCTGATTTCCGTACAGATTAAAAAAAACGGATTTTTCACATTAACACTCGACGAACATATTACGAATATCTTACGAATCTCTCTACAAAATCTCCCCACAAAACTCATACTTTCAAATACAAACACATTCAATCTACATACTTTCATACGTTCAGATTTTCAGGCTTCACGATTGTTCGTCCCGAAGGTTGTCAATCTCGCAGACCCAAGCCACGGTATAATCCTGAGGGTCCTTGAATCAATTATTTTTATATTGAAGTTACTAACAGTTTTATTTCATGATGTAGATCTTTAATATAAAATCGCTATACTGTATATTCTAAACCTTTCTCTTTCTTTTTATTTATTTTTCATATATTATCATACTTGCCTGATTATTCTATGCATATTATATGATTGTCCTGCATTATTGATTTTTATCACCCACATGTTATTATTGCTAATCAAAGACCTAGAGAACTGTTCTAACATTAATCAGATTAATTTGGACAACTTGCTAGGTTCCCTGTAATATTGATTGCATAATAACATCACTAAAAATTAGTCTTTTTATGTGTTTCCTGAACGGCTGAACCTACTTAGACTAAATATTTTTAGGGTGTATAAAAACATTATTTGATTATTCTTTGGCATAAATTCTGCAATGAATCGATATTTAGTAGAGGCCAACTTTGGGCAGATGTGGTTCATTATGACTATATTCGTACCCTCACCCCCGAACTCAATCTTTGGTTCATTTTGACCATCTATGGAGTCATGACGGGGAAATCTACATTGGATAATTTGTCCCTATGATTTTCCTATATCCAATTAGGTTTATGATTCTTCCTAAAAAGAATTGTTGGCGACTTCTTTCAATACAAAACAATTTTCAATAAAACCTTAACAGTGGGGTAGTCAAATATAATACGCGCTCACACCGCGTAGGCGAAATAAAAACACGCCTACAGTATGTCTTTATTTCGATTAATTCTTGAGGAAAATCTTGGCTCGTTGTTTCCCTACTTTTGTTCTCTGGGTACATATGTAGATAAGTAACTATATATCTACATCATGTACTTGGAGGACTGTAGGGAAATGCTGCCGGATCTTCCGTAGAATCGAAAAGAAGGCATGCATTCACTAGTGAGATTAGGCATCTAAGGATGGGTTAGGTTGGAGTGATAAAGACCCTTGGAAAGCATGCCTAATTTATTCGATACTAAATCGTGTATAAACTCTCATCAAATGTGTATTATATAATGAAGTTTGTAATTGACATGGGGTATTTGCTGCTTGTGTTTAATTAGAGGTTTCGTTGAAATGAAGCATGCATGCATGCATGGATGGTAGTCGTGACACGTGCGAATTCGTGGATGGGATCTTTGAATTCTGCAATGCTGCATTAAGTTATCGGGATATAGTGGCAACCGATGGGTTTTATTGTCCTTTTGTAGATTTTAATAATGTGAGCAAGGTCAGTAGTACTGGGTCGCTTAGGGAGCATATCTTTCGTCGCGGGGTTAGGCCTGACTACCATGTATGCGTTTGGCACGGTGAGGAGAGGATATATGATGGTGGAAATGCCAGTGTTAACGATGTGCATGAAGGAGGTGAGTTTGATGTCATTGAGAAAGGCAATAACATCGAGGAAGAATATGAGTATACTGAAGGAGGGGATGATGATGATGAAGGGGACCATATCGGAGAGATGATGGAGAGGTGGATGATCATTCTGGCAAACAGCCTCGTATTTTTGAGTGCATGGCAGAGGCATCTCGAAAACCGTTGTATCTCGGTTGTACGAAGTACACCAAGCTGACAGCCGTGATAACAGTCTTCAATATCCAGACGAAAGCCGGTATAAGTGACTCTAGTTCATTTCCTTATTGCAAGCATTTGATGATATGCTGTCGGACGACCATGAAAACCCAAGTCGAACTACTATGCCAAGAAACTGATGTGTCCCTTCAGTTTAGAGTGCCAGAGGATACATGCTTGTCCAAACGACTGTGTGCTATATCAAAATGAATATAAAAACCTGGATGAGTGTCCTCGATGTGGGAAGTCGCGTTACAGGCGCGCCGGGGTTGGTGATAAGAAAGGGCCTCCAGCAAAGGTGATGTGGTGTCTTCCGATTATATCAAGATTCAAGCGCATGTTTTCAATACAAATAGATGCTAAGAACTTGAGGTGGCATGCAGACCGTAGGAAGAAAAAAAGACAATTTTCTCAGACATCCGGCTGATTCTCCTCAGTGGAAAGGTATCAATCAGATGTATAAGACATTTGGTGCCGAGGATAGAAATATGAGGCTTGGACTATACGCGGTTGGGATGAACCCATTTGGCACTCTTAGTTCTCAACATAGTACGTGGCTGGTACTGCTAGTTGTTTACAACTTGCCTCCTTAGTTGTGCTTGAAACCCAAGTACATCATGTTGTCGCTTCTTATTTCGGGGCCGAAACAACCTGAAAACGACATAGATGTTTACATGCAACCACTTGTTGATGATTTGAGTAAAATGTGGGATGAAGGAGTTTCCGTGTATGACGCACATGGTGATGAGAAATTCATATTGCGTGCCATGCTTTATGCATTCTTAATGATTATCCTGCTTAGAGCAACTTATCCAGGTACAAGAACAAAGGGAAGAAAGCATGCCCGATTTGCATCGATGACACGGAATCTAGATACCTTCCTACTTGTCACAAAGATTTTATATGCGGACCTGGAGGTTTCTTCGACGCAACCATCCTTATTGTAATAAGAAGAAGGCATTCGATGGACAAGTTGAGGAAGGGGTTGCTCGTAGACCATTGACTGGTATTGAGGTTTATGATCAGGTAAAGGGTACTGAAACGATATTCGGTAAAAGAGCGAGTGATGGTGCTAAAGGAGTTTCGAAAAAGGAGTCTATTTTTTGAAAACTTCCATATTGGAGAGATCTACATGTTAGATATTGTCTCCATGTCATGAACATAGAGAAAAATGTATGTGATTCCATTCTCGGGAGACTTATGAATATTTCAGGGAATACTAAGGATGGCAAAGGGGTGCGACTGTACTTGGACAGTCAGGGGCTTCGACCAGAACTATGGGCTCAAAAGAGATAAACACTAAGAAAAGAAATAAAAAAGAGAAAGAGTCTGACAAAGGAAAAGGAAAAGCAAAGGTAAAAGAAAAGGAAAATGAAGAAGGGTCGTCTGAAGGAGTTCAAAAAAAAAGGAAAGAAAAAGGTGAATGATCATGATAAGAACTATTTGCCTTCGGCTTGCTACACTTTATCTAGAGCTAAAAAATGACTTTTTTGCGAGTCTTTGTACGACATTAAGGTTCCATCAGGGTACTCATCGAACATGAAAATATTTGTTACCTCAAATAGTGAATTGAAGTTATCGAGTATGAAGTCTCACGATTGTCATGAAATGATGCAAGTATTCTTACCGATTGCAACTCGGGGGATATTGCCGAAACACGTGAGACATACCATAATAGAGCTGTGTTTGTTTTTCATCAATACTATATGTAGCAAAATGTTACAATTGTCGAAACTCGATGCTCTCCAGGCTGGCGTAGTAGAGACTTTGTGCAAGTTTCAGATGTATTTCCCACCTACATTCTTCGACATTATGGTCCATTTGATTTATCTAGTTCAAGAAATTAAGCTCTGTGGTTCGGTGTTTTTGAGGTGATTCTATCCTTTTAAGAGACATATAGGCTCTTTAAAAGATACTAAGGAATCCAGTGCAACCAAAAAGGAGTATAATTCAGGGGAATGTGAGTGAAGAGGTCGGTAATTTATGGCTGAGTATTTCGCTAATGTTGATCCTATTGGACTTCCTACATCTCGACACGAGGGCAGACTTGATGGTACGGGTACGATTGGCTCCAAAATAATCTTACCTCCTGTTGAAAAGCACATACATGTTGCGTGACCATTGTAGGCATGCTTGATTCGGGAAATCAGCCCGTATTTATAGACAAAAAGAAACATGCGCTGCACGCAAGTCCTGCGCTAGGCGCAGGCCTACGTGGCAGGCGCAAGGACACGCGTCAGGCGCACATTGGCGCGCCTGACGTGGTCTGCCCAATCAGATTTGAACATGTGTAAAATTTTTTTGAAAATATAGAAAAATAGATTGCGTCTCACACAGGACTTGTGTCAGACGCAGGACTCTGTGTGAGTCACAAGTCCACGTGTCAGGCGCTCATTGGCTCGCCTAACGCGTTCTGGCCAATGCGATGGACGCACGTGGCGCGCTGAGTGCAGCCGCCATGTCCGGCGCATATTCCATCATATTCGTTTTTTATTCTACGCATGCTTTGAAGATGCTATTTTTATCCCTAAAAATCCGGAGATTGAATTTTATGTGATGAAAACTTGATTTATGCTCAAAGTGTTTATTAAAGATAATAAAAGCATTTATAAAATAATTACTAAAATAATAAATATTTAATTGGGCTCTTAAATGGACTTAAAACATTTCATGGGCTTACAATACAATCAATCATCATGAACAATTAATTGGGCTTTAAAATATCATCCACAATTTTGGATTGATTCTTTAGATTGCTCTTCCGTTGGGTTGCGCCAACTAAATCCGCGGTATGTTTCATTGGATCCTTAAATGGGGAGACACAATTATGTGTCTACAGAAGCCCCCACTTTGACTGAGGTTCAGGAAACCGAAAGTCAATGTATGTCGGGACGGAGAATGATTCTAAACGCTCTGCAGTTTAGAACTGATCTATATACGCCGTTCTCTGCAAAACAAAGTTAGTATGTAGGACAATAACTACAAGCAATCTGATTACTTGCAGTGAAAGATGTTAGCAGATAGGTGCAAACAACTCAGATAAAGCACAAAATGATGCAATAATGCAAACTTACTCTCTAAGGATGCATGAGACGCTATGCAGGGATTAAGGTTATGCAAAGCTAAGGGATGACACGTCATGCAAGGTCAGGATTATGCAAGACTAGGATGTATGAAATTCAATGCAAGGTCAGGGTTTTGCAAGGCCAGGAGATCTGGACATGTAGAATGACATAAAATGATTAGAACTGAATAGAATGATTTTCAAAAACTATTTTTAGTAAATAATCGGGGTCCGTAAACGAGGTCCGCGGATTACATCTTTTCGGGAGTTTGATTTGAATTGGATGAACTACCACACATAGGAAGCCCCCACTTTGGGTGAGCTTGTCTTGAATTTGGCTTGAGCCTTGATTGAAATGTAGTTGATCTGATATTGAAAAGTAGTTGATCTGATATTGAAGTGTAGTTGATCTGTCTTGAGCGTTGAAAGTTTTCATTGGGGATTCTTCTTTGGAAAGTTGACACAGGCAAAGTCAAATATCGCCATAGACCATAGAGTTGTCGGAGAGTCCTTCAGGGAAAAGGAGAGCTTGGATTGAAAAATAAAATGTTTAAATTTTGTGACTCAAATAAATGTAGGTGGGAAAAGGCTGTGACGAGGCTTGGTTCAGACTCGAGTCTATGTCGGGATCTAGAAAGAGATTATGCTCCTGAACTCTAGAAACTCAAATCATTAGACCATGACTAATTTTTTTTATTGAAGCGGTCGGACCTCGAGATGAGGATTCCTACGTATCCTTGGGGAATCAAACCATTCGTAGGTCCGGATCTGATTTTTTTTTTTGTGCCCTAACTTTTGCCTAGGCCGCCCTTTCGGGTTTTCAACCTAGCGGGCTTGGACATACCTTCGAGAAAGAGTTAGGATTGATAAAAGTTTGAAAGCAAGGTTTAAGGATTGAGGTTTTAATGAAGGTTTAAGGCTTGAGGTTTAAGGTAAGGGTCATGGATTTGGATTTTAAAGTTTTTAATGGATTGAAGGATTTGAATGAAGGGTAGAACTTGTGTGCAAGGACTCTAGCTAGACTTTTTATTTATTTGCCTTTGGCTTTTTCTTTTTCAATATCAGATCAACTACTTTTGGATTTGGATTTGAAGGATTTGGATTGCAAGGATTTGTCTTGTGCGTTTTCTTTTGTTTTTGCTTTTTTTTCGCACTTTGAATTTTTTTTCACTTTTTTTTTATTTTGCCTAGCATTGATATGTTTTATGTAGTAAGGCTTGCACACAAGTTTATGGTTATGGGTATTGGAAGGTTTGAAGGTTGTTTATGGAGCTTTGATTTTGAAAGGTTTATTTGGCTAAGGATCATGGAGGATGATGGCTTAAGGGATTTTATTTTGGCTAGCATGGGATGGTTTATGGATGATGGTTTATTGGAATGATGGAGGGAAGAGGAATATAACTCCTGATCCAAAGTATGTCCTTTTTTTCTTTTTTTTTATATTTCAGATCTCTTATTATTATTATTATTATTATTATTATTATTATTATTATTATTATTATTATTATTAGTCAAGTTCGTTAGGTGATTTAAGTTTCATCATTGAATTAGAAGCATAAATAAAAATGATGGAAGGCCAATAAAAATGAAAATACAATTATTTTATTAATTAAAAAGAATGAATGAAACAAGGCTGATAAACATTATAGTCCTAAAGGACATAGACTCAACGGGAAAGGAAATGAAGGAGCTAGGGGAGGGACTCTCCGACTCAACCTAGAAAACTAGCGTTAAATGACCATTCCCCGGCGTTATTTAGGCATTGTCCAAGGGGTTGCCGCTATTGCTGACTGTTGCTGCAGGCGGAATTGGCAATCTACCGTCTTCCACCATATCCTGCAGATGATGCTTCAAAGTCCAGCAGTGTCATGTCATATGCCCATTTCCTTGATGGTACTTGCAGTAGGCATTACGATTCCATTTACTGGATCTCTTCTCGGGAGCGAGTGCGGAGTAGGGCCAAAAGGCTGAAGTGCTCCTTTTGCATGAAGCCTAGTGAATGCTTCTTCTAGAGACATGCCTAAAGGAGTGAATGTCCTTTGAGGCCTTGATAACCTCTCTTTTCAGTAGTTAAGGCATTGACGTTAAAGCTAGAAGGGTTATTATTACTCTTCTTGAAAGAGTTATTGTTGTTGGAACCCTTGTTCTTGTTGGCTTGTTGTAGTCTTCCTCAATCAACAAGCCTACCTTATAGAGCTTCGTGAAAGACTCTATGGGTGGAAATTTAATATGATCCCTATACATGGGCTGCAAGTTACGGATCACCAGTCGGACCTAATCCTCTTGAGATGGCATGTTAGTCATTTGTGCATCTTTTTCCCTCCATCTATTAAGGAAGGTGACAAAATCTTCATTGGAGTTTTGTTTACTTTACTCCAACTAACGCAGGCTAATAGGAAGCTGAGTATTATATATATTGTTTATGGAACTCCTCTCTAATGTAGTCCCAGTCATTCTGCTTGGTTTTGTTCAGCAATCTGAACCACTTGGATGGATGTGCATCCAAGGTCAAGGGAAAAACATAAGCAAACAGGTCCTTGCTCATGCCCTTGAGAGCCATAGAAATGAAAAAAGCTCTCAGATGATCATTTGGGTCGTCGATCCCCTTGAATTTTGGGAGGTCACCCAATGTTACCTTTTTAGGGAGCTTGTCCCTCAGTTCAGGATCAATGATGTCATGGCCATGAGCCTGACTCTCGAATGCAGGAATTGACAGGATCAATTGCTCGAGTTTTTCAAACCTCAAATCCGTGTTGGTCTTGATTGGTGGTGGAGTGTCGCCTTGTTCGTCTTCTTCAGTTAGCTTCTCCCTCAGTGCCTTATTCTCTTTGTCTTGTTCCTCAAGACGAGAGTTCATCAGTGTGAGTTGAGCCATAATGGCACTGAGCTGTTCATTAGTGTCCCCCATTTCAAATGACAATTCGAAAGAGTCGGAGGATTCGTCTGAAAAAGGGAGGATGCGCTTGACGAGTCTGGGAGTAGGTTGACCTTGTTGCCTCTTTGTTGAGCGTTCCCAAGTTATAATCTCACGACCTGTCCTGAACAGAAATCGAATGGACCTCATAAATTTTTAGAAATGATGCTTTCGAAATGAGAAATAGAAATGAGGGATGGAGAAACGGAAACAAGAGATGAGAGATTACGATGAAAGTGGAAGTGGGAATGGGCAATGATTAGAAATGTGTATGATTATGGTTATGATGGCGACATGGGCCTAACTATATGTATATGCAGACATGGACTGGACTGGACTATGCAAGCAGACTGGACTAGATGATTAGGGTTTTATGCTAGTTTCACTAGACTTAATGGACTGCCTTTATGGACTTATGGCTGATTAGCTTTGCTAGGTTAAAGAGTGTCGTTATGGTCTTAAGGGTGACTAGCTTAGCTAAGTCGAAGGGTGTCGTTATGGTCTTAAGGGTGACTAGCTTAGCTATGTCAAGGGGTGCCATTATGGTCTTAAGGGTGACTAGCTTAGCTAAGTCAAGGGGTGTCGTTATGGTCTTAAGGGTGACTAGCTTAGCTAAGTCAAGGGGTGCCGTTATGGTCTTAAGGGTGACTAGCTTCGCTAGGTCAAAGGGTGTCGTTATGGTCTTAAGAATGACTAGCTTAGCTAAGTCAAGGGGTGCCGTTATGGTCTTAAGGGTGACTAGCTTAGCTAAGTCAAGGGGTGCCGTTATGGTCTTAAGGGTGACTAGCTTTGGGTCAAAGGGTGTCATTATGGTCTTAAGGATGACTAGCTTCGCAAGGTCAATGGGTGTCATTATGGTCTTTAAGGAATGCTAGCTTCACTAGACTTAATGGTTTGGACTTCGTCCTATACGGGTTTGGAAATGGACTAGATTAAACTTAGGAAATGAGTTGGGCCTTATATGGACCTAATTTTGGACTTAGTCCTATATTGGTTTGAAGTTAGACTTGGAAATCCACATAGGCTTGACATTGGAAATGGACTAGATTGGACTTGGAATGGAATAGACTGGGATTAGACTTTGATTGGGCTTGACATAGACTAGGGTTCACATAAATATGCAAATGGGCCTAGAATTGACTTAAACATGACTTATATAGGCCTAAGATGGGCTCTAATGCTAGCGGGCCTAGCATGAATGCATGGACATGAATTAGATGGACCTAATATAAATGCAGAATGGAATCTAATGCATATGGGCCGAAAATGCATGCAAGTGAAGCTGGTGGGGTTGATTGGATTGGATTGAAGGTGTTTGGAATGGGCTAAGAATTTTCGAAATTCGTTTTTGAAAGGAACCCCTTGTTTATCTTTTGTTAGGAAAATATGATGGATTAATATTGAAAAATACTTTTTTTTTATTAAATAGGTGGTATGATGATGATTAGTAAATGTTTTCGAAAAAGGTAGAATAGAAGAGGGTGTAGGATTTATTTTGAAAAATGTAAGTTTTTGAAATTGATTGATTATGATAGGGTATGATTGATAGGGAAGATTAGTTGAACAGCAGGGAGGAGGTAGACATGCATGACAATTCTAACTCTACATGACCAATTTTTTTCTAGATGCACTTTTTTTTTAGGACAGACTAGACCTTGCATGAAAAGGCTGATTTTTTTTTTAATTAGGTGAGACTTTTGCTTAGACCATGTACTACGCGAATGCAGACAGACAAACATAGGACTGAATATAGGATCGACCATTACGACGACTAAATCGACGAAAAGCGTGCGATGCACAAACTGCGTGCCGCGCAGCAATGCTGCGCGCGGCGCACAGCCATGCATCTGGCGCGGGAGTGGTGCGCCAGGCACAACTTAATGCACTTGGCGCACTACTCCCCGACACGTTTTTCAGGGATTTAGGCGACGTATTGGCCGATTGACGAATTTTCTATTGTTTGTTAGACGCGATTTTGGACGTAACGAATAACAACGATTTTGACAAAATAATTACAGGCAGAAATTGCAATCACAGGCAAATGTCATATAACATGGATGCAAAAGTTCCAACCTAAAGTCCAGTTCTATGTTTGAAACTACTGGTCAGGTTTAGGTTCAGTCTGAAAGGGTCCATGACTAAGAGATTGATCCCACGCTTCGTACCCCAGCTTAACGAGGTGGCCACGTGCAAGACGCACTCCAGTTCTCAAGTCAGGAACAAGAGAAAATGCCATGGTTGGGTAGGTTTGCTTATGACTAAGATCCAACACTATCGCTCAGGAAGCTTTTTGGAAGGACAAAGCGCAAACCCCTTGGGGGTGACCTCACACATAGAACATGTGCTAATGAGGCAAGGTAGATTGTCCTTATGGTGGCTGAAAAAATAGCCATGCATATGCAAAATAGTATATTATTCAAAGGCATAAAAGGAGAATGAATCGTATTTTTCAAGTCTCACCCACTCATTTTAAAAATTAATTTTTTTTGAAATCCTCCCCAGTGGAGTCGCCAAATTGTATGCGTGTTTGATTCAGGAAATCAGCCCGTATTTATAGACAAAAAGAAACGTGCGCTGCAAGCAAGTCCTGCGCTAGGCGCAGGCCTACGTGGCTGGCGCAAGGACACGCGTCAGGCGTAGATTGGCGCGCCTGACATGGTTGGCCCAATCAGATTTGTACATGTGTAAACGCGTTTTTTGAAACGATAGAAAAATAGAGTGCGTCTCACATAGGACTTGTGTCAGACGTAGGACTCTGTGTGAGTCACAAGTCCACGTGTCAGGCGCTCATTGGCTCACCTGACGCGTTCTGGCCAATGCGCTGGACGCACGTAGCGCGCTGAGCGCAGCCGCCACGTCCGGCGCATATTCCAGCATATTCGATTTTTGATTCTACGCGTGCTTTGAAGATGCTATTTTTATCCCTAAATATCCGGAGATTAAATTTTACGAGATGAAAATCTGATTTATGCTCAAAGTGTTTATTAAAGATAATAAAATCATTTATATAATAATTATTAAAATAATTAATATTTAATTGAGCTCTTAAATGGATTTTAAAACATTTCATGGGCTTAAAATACAATTAACCATCATGAACAATTAATTGGGCTTTAGAATATCATTTCAAAATACAATTTTGGATGGATTCTTTAAATTGCTCTTCCGTTGGGTCGCGCCAACTAATACCGCGGTATGTTTCATCATTGGATCCTTAAATGGGGAGACACAATTATGTGTCTAAAACCATCCTTAGTTGGATGAGCATATGGAGGAGTTGCGTGACCAAAATCCAGGTAAAGGGACTAGGGCATTGATCAGTTGCATAATAAGACGCTTATTAATTGGTTCCATAACCGAGTAATGCGTGAAGTAGATTCTACTGTTTTTGAAACTCTGAAGTGGCTAGCATTTGGTCCTCGGGAAGCTATGCACTCCTATGAGGGTTATGATGTTAACGGATATACGTTTTGGATAGATGGTCAAGATTAAAAGTCGAGATCTCTGCACAATAGTGGATTTTCAGTAGAGGCGTCATCTACACAGCATGCAAGTGCCAAAGACAAGTCTCCTATTAAGGCTAGATTGTTATATTGTGGACGAGTTCAAGATATATGGGAGCTTGACTACTTTGGTTTCACAATCAGTTTATTTCGATGCAGTTGAGTTATATAATCGGCGATGCATAAGAAAAGATGACCCTTGTGGATTTACTCTTGTGGACTTGGGTCGGTCTGGTGATAGTGAAGAGCCATTCGTTCTTGCATCACAAGTTAAGCAAGTATTCTACGTAACTGATCCTGCTGATAAAAAGTGGTCAGTTGTTGTCCCGGGAAAAAGAAGTATACTTGGAGTTGGTGATGTTGAGGATGAGGAGGAGTATGATGCGTTTGAATACACCCCTCCCAACTACGATGTCGATGATGTGGAGTCGGCGACAAGTTACATGCGTGCAGATCACGGGGAAGGGATAATGGTTGAAACTTTAAAGGGGGCTGGTAAAAGTCAACAATAGGCCCGACTTGTCAGGGTTCAATGCCCCCTTCTTTCAAAGTTGTTTATGGTTTTAATTATATATATATAAGTATATATATATATATATATATATATATATATATATACTTATATATATATATATATATATACTTATATATATATATATATATATACTTATATATATATATATATATATATATATATATATATATATATATATATATATATATATATGCATTATAATCAACTAAACTCCCGTCAGATGTTTTGAAACCCATTTTGGTTAAGTGAATGTCAATTTGGGCTGATTTCGGCTTTTGAAGCTCAATTTCGTGTTAAATTAATTTAAGTGTTGTAGTGTTTGATGTCACATTTTCCTAAGAGATTTTCACTTAAAATTTTAAATTTTTATAGTTCGGGAAAGTTTAATGAGAAATTTACCACATTTTCGGTTTCTTTTGCTCATGTCTTGCTGGGGTGGGGGACTTGTGCGCTAGGGGGCTGGTTGGGAAGGGGAGGGCCGGGGGGACCGGGTGGGCGGGGAGGGGTTGGGGGTTGGCGGGGGGCTAGCGGGGGCCGGGTGGGTAGGGGGATTAGGCGGTGCACGGGGTGGCAAGGGTTGTCGAGGGGTTGGTGGATGTGGTTTATTATTATTATTTTTAAATTTTACGCGTTTTAAATTTGTTTTTGAAATTTCAGATACTCTTCAGACATGGTCCGAGACGATGTGATTGTGGAAGAAGAGACTGATGATGATTTTGATGAGTCAGATGATGAGAAGGAGTATGATGAGGAGAAGGAGGAGGATAAAGGTGAACCGGAAAACATGTCGCATGATGAGGAAATGCACTTGCGTGAGAAGGAGATGCGCTTGGTTGAAAAGTAAAGAGCCGCTGACCGATAATGCTCCCGCCATTGACAACAATGCTAGGGAAGATTATCCCACTATTTCAACAATTGGGCCACACAAAAATCTGGGGAAAGAAGTTGAGAGTACCACCAAAACTACAAGCAAGTTTGCATCAAAGAAGTGGAAAGTAAGGGGTGCGACCAAAGGATTGAGAGTCACAACCTCTACGACCCTCGAGTATGATGATTTGGGTCAACCTTGTAGTCAATGACGTGCAAAGTATGGGCAGCGTAACGGGTTTTGTATGCGCAAACTCAACATTTTAACCAAATGGAAGGATCCGCCTGAGGGAATGAAGAAACCATTATGGGAAGATACTTGTGTAAGCATATTTTTTAGCTCAATGTCCTTAATTTCCCACATTTTGCCTCATGTTAGTCATGTATAGTTTTAATAAGTATATTATAGCTATAAGAGTCAATTAAAGTCCACTTACATGCTTTGTAACTAATTTTGAGTAAATGAATGTCATTTAGGGCCAATTTTGGCCTTTTAAGTTCAATTTCCTTAATTTCCCACATTTAACCACATGCTAGGTGATATATAGTTCTAATAAGTACATATATAAGTATAAGAGTTAACTAAATTCCACTCACATGTTTTTAAATGCATTTCAGGTACTCCCTCCGTCCCATAATACTCTTGACACTTATCAGGGCACGTAGTTTTAGATGATAAGTTGTTGTTTGGTTGTCAATTGTTATTTTATTGAAAAAGTAGATGTGATAGGTGTTAGTAGGTAATAAAAGTAGTATTATTTTATTTGGTGGAGAGAGAGTGTGGGCCAATGGTTAGAGTTGGTAGGTAGTAATAGTGGTATTATTTTATTTGGAGGAGAGAGAGTGTGGGCCAATGGTCAAAAGGTAGAAGGATTAAAATAATAGTGGGTCATATCCAAAAATAGAAGTGTAAAGAGTATTATGGGACAGATGAAAAAGGAAAGTGTAAAGAGTATTATGGGACAGAGGGAAAAAGGAAATGTCATTTTGGGCTGATTTTGGCATTTTAAGCTCAATTATACTATAATTTCCCGCATTTAGTATCATGTTAGGTCATGTATAGTTCTAATAACAATATATATAACCATTAGAGTCAAGTAAAATCTACTCACATGCTTTGAAACCCATTTTGGGTAAATAAAGGTCATTTTGGGTCGATTTTGGCTTTTCAAACACAATTTACTTAATTTCCCACATTTAGCCACATGTTAGGTCATATATAGTTCTAATAGGTACACAGATAACTATTAGAGTCAATTAAAGTCCACTCACATGTTTTAAAACCCGTTTTGGATAGATGAATGTCATTTAGGGTCGATTTTCGCCTTTCGAGCTCAATATCGTAGATTTTCCGCATTTAACCACATGTTAGGTCATGTATAGTTCTAATAAGTACATATATAAGTATAAGAACCAACTAAAGTCCACTCACATGCTTTTAGACACATTTTGGGTAAATAAAGGTCATTTTGGGCCGATTTTTGCTTTTCAAGCATAATTTACTTAATTTCCCGCATTTAGCCACATGTTATGTCATATATAGTTCCAATAGGTACATATATAACTATTAGAGTTAATTAAAGTCTACTCACATGCTTTGAAACCCATTTCTGGTAGATAATTGTCATTTTAGGTCGATTTTTTGCTTCTTAAACTCAATTTCCTTAATTTTCTACATTTAGCCACATGTTTTCATTGGTATATATGTATATGTAAATTAACTATTTGTTTGTTTCTTGATTTAATAGAATATATTCGATATTACTCCTAATGAGGCTTAAAAGGCGCTGTTTCGATCCGCGGTGGCCGAAAGATTTAGTGCTTTCTAAAGCAAACTAGTGAGTGGGTGGATCACGAAACGAAGAAAGAGGACTACAAATAGGAGGAAAATTAAAAAATCAAAGCAAATGGACAACGAGAATGCTGGACGTGTGGGAAGAATGGAGAAGGATCCCGAACAGGGAAAAGAAACAAATGGAAGGGGGAGACGAAGAGACACCACAACCGGAGTCCTTGCCTTATCAGATTTGGTCACATATAAAACAAGAAGTCTGGGAGGCATTTTTTGCCCAAAATACTACGCTTGCTATTGTAGTAAGTATTGAGCTTTAAGCTATATTCAACTATGCATATTCACTTTTAATACTTTAATATGTGTTTTCTAATTACCCGTGTGATTTTATAGGCTAAGCGTGAGAAACATGCACAAAGTTCAAGACAGAAGAAGCATTACCATCATATGGATTCCTTCACTTATGCGAGGGGGAGATAGAAATGAATTGATGATGATTTTTACCTAACTATCGATTCATCAACAATGCCATTTTCTGGCTCCAAGGCCGCATTAGTCAAAGTTGATCGTGTCTTTGATTGGTGCTCCATACATAGGCATGATGAAAACTATAAAATGACCATTTCAAATCCGGAAATCTTGAAGATAGCCAATGCCATTGTAAATATATTTGCCGCCTTTAAATTGCTCCCCCCCAACTCCTTGTGAAACCCCTTCCGGCAGCGACTGTGGAAGCGACAGCGGCAAAAAGAGGTGATTTTTTGGGGTGATTTTTTTTTACACTTTGACTTGTTAAACTTCTCTATGGATGGGGCTCAAGCAAAAAGAGGTTAGTGATAATTTCACTCCCAAAGGAAACAAGGATGCCATGTACGAGACCTTGGTAAGGGACCACAATAGACGTTTAAGGGGTTTGGGTGGTATTCGTCTCAGTGTGACAAAAGTCTATGGTAAAGATTACTACGTGGGTCCACAATCACGCTCACATGTTTCCGCACCCCATGATATGGAAGTTATTACACAAGCTATACGAGAGAAGCTTATGGAGGAAATCACGGAGAGAGTCACTGAGAAAATCACATAAAGTTTCAACGCCGTCCTCTCACAGTTTGGTTTACCAGGAATACGTCAATCTAAACTGGATCATCCTTTGGAGGACAAAGCTAGCCAACCTAAGACACAAATGTCTTCACCATCTATGCTTAAGTTAGAGGTAGCTAATATCCTTCTAATAATTTTTAAAACTAAATATATTATATTCTTTAATTACATGTTCGTAACCTCATTTTCATTTACTTTATGCCGGAAGAAGCGCCTTGCCAGCTTTTACTAGATGTAGAAGGTGAGGGTTTGATTGTGGTGGTTGAAGGCTATGCACAACTGTAACAGCCCGCTTTCCGAACTGCTAGCTTAACTCGCTTAGCAATCACAAATCTCAATTAACACCAAAAAAATAATAATCACTTATAAATTAGACAATACTCGCAGCGGAAACAACCTGAAATATATGATCCTAGACCTGTGGGTTACAAGCCCACAAAACAATATCCTTTATATAAGACTTCAATTACGTAGTCATTCAACCTCGAATTCCAAGGCAAAAGAATAATTTATATCATAAGTAATTCTAAATAAGCTCCTCTATATACAAACTTAAATCTCGGACTTTAACCTACAATACACAATTTGAATCATAACTTTGCTCTCAACTCGATTCTGGTTTCCAACACAATCCTGCAATGAAGTTTGACTCTGCCACCCACCAAGTGATAGGCCACAGAAATGACAACACTATCAGCAAAGCTGAGTACACACTCTGTGTAATAGAAAATAGAAGTTTAGGTGTATTTTGAAAACCGATTGATAACACATAGTCATAATAACAAGTAGTTATATTCGAATCAATTACTCAGAGATTTCATAACATTAATCTTTTGAAATAACCGCGATTGTTGCAAACTGTTGAAGGTCGTCACCCCACCTATTACTGTTCTGCTTGCAAGACTTAACCCGGACATGTCCTACTTCAGCCAGGATTTTCCCCTCCTGGTTGGGTAACAGTTAGGGAATACCCGCCCTAACCCGGGTGTATGCTCACGCCTCACTTCCGTAATTCAATTCAACATATTTATTGTTTCATTACTATACGATTCCATATACTTAACATACTCCTTTTTAGAATCATCAGCATGGTAATGTAGTGTTTAAGCCTAGCTTAGGATAAGTAAGACATCTCAAATGAACCATAGCATGCTAGATTCATGTTATATACAAAAAACACACACAATAATATACACATCAAATGCAAGCATGATAACTTATATGCTGTTTTATATAATTTCATTCCATAATCCTACTTCAATAATAGAGAGAAACAATCACCTAACTATAGATAGGAAAACCTCTAGGTTACAATCCAAACTAAGGGTGTACCTTCACTTAGGCTGCTTAGTGCACTTAAAACTCCTTTTTCCAAGTGGTTTACCCATTCTACAGCTTCCCCTGAATATGTAAAGTGCTAGGAATTAATTTACACAAGTTTTAGAACATAAATAACTAAGCTAAGTACAAGAGAGATGCAAAGCTGTACTTACAGCAATCTATTTTAGGTTCCTATGGAGTTTTCTACAACTTCCCAAGGCTTGAAAACTATACCAAAAGCTTGAAATGCTAGGGAATTATGTCTAGAAGAGTTCTATGTAAAGAGAAGTAGGTGTTGAAGAAGAAGATTTAGGAGAAAAGGACGAAAAACCAAACACCCCTTTTATAGTCAGTTCTGGCGTACCCATGGGGGAGGGAAACCTCTTCTGGATGAGGTCGATTTCTTGGAATTTCTGGGTGATTCTTGTTGGAGGTGTTAGCTTGAGGTGTTAGATTTCATGAATGCAAAGATCATCAAGAGATCGACACTTAAGCAGCTGCTAAGAAGCATTCTTTGGGGATAGGTCTGAACTGATATTTCAGCTCGCCAGATTTTACAATGTAAGGAATTTACCATATTAAGCCACGTATATTTTCGGAAAAATGACTATTTTAACCTTAATACATCCCAAACCTATCATATATCAAGTTTCATTAGGTTCTAAGCTCGGATTCAATCCAAAAAGGCTCTTTAACTGGAAGTTCATTGTTACCCGATAAAACGGTCTCTATGTGATTTTCATAATCTTAAGGAATAAGGCTCTCTAAGGCTTTCTAACTTATCTATTAGAACTCAAGGCTTTCTTGACCACTAAGAATGATAATCCTTATCCTCTTTGACCTTTCTTAACCACTAAGAATGATAGTTCTTATCCACTTGCTTTCTTAACCATTAAGAATGATGGTTCTTATCCACTTTTGTCCTAGTATGATGTTGGAGAGAATTCTAACTACTTAAAGGACCAAAGCCTGATGAAGACTTAATATAGCTAACAAAATAATTGAACATGCTTAAAAATTCAGGTTGTTAGACTCTACCACCCTTAAAATAAGTTTCGTCCTCGAAACTTCAAAACATAAACTCATAGATCAACCTTAAGTATCCATATATCAAGCACTACAGCCTCCGATAGTCCTTACTAAATTTCCATGAAAAATTCCTCAATATTCTCTACAAATAGATTTCAAATATCCTCAAATTACAACTTCGAATTCCATACTCTTATTCCCGAAGTGTTACACATATCTAAACTCTTATATATTCTTATTCTATAGCTCAAAACTTGAACTCTAATTACCCAAGTAATAGACACATATTCCCAACGATCTTTTACCCCCGCTATGTGGCTAACTCAGCACACGGTCGCAGGGTTGCTCTGATACCATTTGTAACAGCCCGCTTCCCGAGCTGCTAGCTTAACTCGCTTAGCAATCACAAATCTCAATTAACACCAAAAAAATAATAATCACTTATAAATTAGACAATACTCGCAGCGGAAACAACCTGAAATATACGATCCTGGACCCGTGGGTTATAGGCCCACAAAACAATATCCTTTATATAAGACTTCAACTACGTAGTGATTCAATCTCAAATTCCAAGGCAACAGAATAATCTATATCATAAGTAATTCTAAATAAGCTCCTCTATATACAAACATAAATCTCGGACTTTAACCTACAATACACAATTCGAATCATAACTTTGCTCTCAACTCAATTCGGTTTCCAACACAATCCCGCAATTAAGTTTGACTCGCCACCCACCAAGTGACAGGCCACGAGAAATGACAAACACTATCGCGAAAGCTGAGTACACACTCTGTGTAATAGAAAATAGAAGTTTAGGTGTATTTTGAAAATCAATTGATAACACATAGTCATAATAGCAAGTATTTATATTCGAATCAATTACTCAGAGATTTCATAACATTAATCTTTTGATATAACCGCGAGTGTAGCAAACTGTTGAGGGTCGTCACTCCACCTTTTACTGTTCTGCTTGCAAGACTTAACCCGGACATGTCCAACTTCCACCAGGATTTTCCCCTCCTGGTTGGGTAACAGTTAGGGAATACCCGCCCTAACCCGGGTGTATGCTCACGCCTCACTTTCGTAATTCAATTCAACATATTTATTGTTTCATTACTATACGATTACATATACTTAACATACTCCTTTTTTGAATCATCAGCATGGTAATGTAGTGTTTAAGCCTAGCTTAGGATGAGTAAGACATCTCAAATGAACCATAGCATGCTAAATTCATGTTATATACTAAAAACACACACAATAATATACACATCAAAGTAATTTCATTCCATAATCATACTTCAATAATAGAGAGAAACAATCACCTAACTATAGATAGGAAAACCTCTAGGTTACAATCCAAACTAAGGGTGTACCTTCACTTAGGCTGCTTAGTGCACTTAAAACTCCTTATTCCAAGTGGTTTACCCTTTCTACAGCTTCCCCTGAATATGTAAAGTGCTAGGAATTAGTTTACACAAGTTTTAGAACATAAATAGGTAAGCTAAGTACAAGAGAGATGCAAAGTCAGACTTACAAAGCAATCTATTTTAGGTTCCTATGGAGTTTTCTACAACTTCCCAAGGCTTGAAAACTATACCAAAAGCTTGAAATGCTAGGGAATTATGTCTAGAAGAGTTCTATGTAAAGAGAAGTAGGTGTTGAAGAAGAAGATTTAGGAGAAAAGGACGAAAAACCAAACACCCCTTTTATTGTCAGTTCTGGCGGTACCCATGGGGGAGGGAAACCTCTTCTGGATGAGGTCGATTTCTTGGAGTTTCTGGGTGATTCTTATTGGAGGTGTTAGCTTGAGGTGTTGGCTTTCATGCATGCAAAGATCATCAAGAGATCGACATTTAAGCAGCTGCTAAGAAGCATTCTTTGAGGATAGGTCTGAACTGATATTTCAGCTCGCCAGATTTTACTATGTAAGGAATTTACCATATTAAGCCACGTATATTTTGGGAAACAATGACCATGTTAACCTTAATACATCCCAAAAATATCATATATCAAGTTTCATTAGGTTCTGAGCTCGGATTCAACCCAAAAAGGCTCTTTAACTGGAAGTTCATTGTTACCCGATAAAACGGTCTCTATGCGATTTTCATAATCTTAAGGAATAAGGCTCTCAAAGGCTTTATAACTTATCTATTGGAACTCAAGGCTTTCTTAACCACTAAGAATGATAATCCTTATCCTCTTTGACCTTTCTTAACCACTAAGAATGATAGTTCTTATCTAGTTGCTTTGTTAACCATTAAGAATGATGGTTCTTATCCACTTTTGTCCTAGTATGATGTTGGAGAGAATTCTAACTACATAAAGGACCATAGCCTGATGAAGGTAAATTCAACGAACTAAAATCCATATTCATATTGTTTTGTTTCATACCTATTAACTAACTAAGTTAAATGTTTTTACCTTTGATTTTACTGAGTATTATTAGGTTTTGGAGATAATAAAAAAGCCCAAGGAAAGCAAGGCGGACTCCCCTTCTCTACAAAAGACGAAGGAGGGTTCAAGCCAGCGAAAGTAGGCGATTTCGGGTAAAGGAATGCAAGCTTCTGAAGGTTCAAGTCGCCAAGAAAACACATCTAAAGTTACTTGGATCGAGAAACTAAGGCATGCTTATGGCTACATGCACATGCGTGTGATATGCCATATGATACACCTATGGGGGTGAAGTTGGGTTCCACGCAATTCAACTACCTTGAGGATGCATCAACATGGGTTTCTAAAGTTGATATCAAGGAGTTCCTTTGCGGAGAGATGTTGAATGTTTCCTTGATTCATGTCTTCATGAGGTGAAACATTTGTACTTATGAAATATATAAAATTGCATTGCAATATACAATAATATATTTACGAACTTGGTTGGGCTTTGAAGATTACTCCAAATTGATCCTTGTGGACGCGATTGCATACCAGAGCAATTTGGGTGGTTATGTCCAAGTTTGATCCAAGCTGACAACTGTTTGAATAAAACAGCTGAGGTTAAGGAGTATATTTGGCAAAGTGTCAAAACATCTGTTTGTGCAAAAGAGAAGTTTATATATGCCCCTTGTTTTGAAGAGTATAGTTCTTAACCTTGGATCTATTATTACCACTTAATCATCATATGATAAAAGTACTCACATGATTGCTTCCTAACTTTTTTGGGATTTTAGTCTCCATTGATCGCTCCTTATGATTTGTCCTTCAAACAACACAATATATCCCGTTTGATTCTGCAGCTCAAAAATCCACCACGAACCTTATTCCTCAAATCATGCATAAATAGGTATATTTGTTATTTAAAATTTTTATTAGCATAATACATAATTACTAATTTCATCCTTCGGCCACTTACTTCGCACATGAAAGTAACTGAACTACTGTTCGTTGAAAAAATTTGAGAGAACAGGAAAACTTCCTCAATGGAAAGCAATGAAGGTAATACATATTAGTTAACCTACTTCTTTCTTTTAGCAAAAAAAAATTATGTTTTATTCTTACATTATTTTTTTATGTAATTCTATAATTAGTGTGTGCAACAACCGGGGGAAACCGAGTGTGGCTACTGTGTGTTGAGGTTCATGTTCGATAGAACCTCAAGTTGCAAGGAACGTTTGGAACTCCTTTTACAATTCAGGGTCATTCTAGGCCGATTGTAGCCTTTTAAAGCTCAATTTCCTTAATTTCCTGTATTTTGTCTCATGTTAGGTCATGTATAGCTTTTATAAGTACATATATAACCATTAGAGTCAATTAAAGTCGAACCACATGCTTTGAAACCCATTTTAGGTAAATGAAGGTCATTTTGGACCAATTTTGGCCTTTTTAGCTCAATTTTCTTAATTTTCCGCTTTTAGTCTCATGTTAGGTCATATATAGTTATAATAAGTACATATGTAAGTATTAGAGTTAACTAAAGTCCATTCACATGCTTTAAAATCCATTTTGGTTAAATGAATGCCATTTTGGGTCGATTTTGGCCTTTTAAGCTCAATTCCTTAATTGCCCACATTACATCTCATGTTAGGTTATGTATAGCTTTTATAAGTACATATATAACCAATAGAGTCAATTAAAGTCGAATTACATGCTTTGAAACCCATTTTGGGTAGATGAATATCGTTTAGGGCCGATTTTGGCCTCTTAAGCTCAATTTCTTTAATTTCCCGCATTTTGCCACATGTTAGGTCATGTTTAGCTTTTATAAGTACATATATGACTATTAGAGTCAATTAAAGTCGAATCACATGCTTTAAAACCCATTTTGGGTAGATGAATGTCGTTTATCCTTAATTTCCCTCATTTAGCCACATGTTAGGTCATGCATAGCTTTTATAAGTAGATATATAACCATTAGAGTCAATTAAAGTCGACTCACATGCTTTGAAACCCATTTTGGGTAAATGAAGGTTATTTTGGGCCGATTTTGGCCTTTTTAGCTCAATTTTCTTAATTTCCCGCATTTAGTCTCATTTTAGGTCATATATAGTTCTAATAAATACATATATAAGTATTAGATTCAACTAAAGTCCACTCACATGCTTTGAAACCCATTTTGGGTGAATGAATGTCATTTTGGACCGGTTTTGGGTTTTTAAGCTCAATTTCCTTAATTTCTCACATTATATTATTTGCTCAATTTCCTTAGAGTCAACTAAAGTGTTACTCAAACTTAAAATGATCTTATATGTGTATCCTTATGTTTGTTTTATAAGGTATTCTTCGATGGAAAACCAAGGGAAGGTTCTTTAACCACTACCAAGATCAACGAGGTTCGAGATTTGCTAGCACGCTACCTTGCCGACGTTTGTCTGTGAAGATCATGTCGCGGCTTTGCGTTTATTTGTTCTGATTATGTTACTATCTAGCTATTTAGGAACAATTGATGATTATTTTGGATTTTATTTCTTATTACAAATTCATTTGTTATACACTCTCAAAATATTATATATATATATATATATATATATATATATATATATATATATATATATATATATATATATATATATATATATATATATATATATATACATATACACTAACTGATACGGTTTAATAACACAGCTGGATCAGTTTAGGTTATATATGCAAGCAGTGAGTTTGGTGCCAATAGCTAAATTGAACCGGTTTTGCAAGAAAACCGGATCGGTCAATCAAGTTAACCGATTCGGTTCTTGAAAAATTGGATCGGTTTGGGGACCGATCGATTGATCACTCCTAGCTGCTCCGTGTGCACTCGATCAGGACCAAAATCGGATTTGTAAGCCCCGTTTGGACCGGATCCTTTGATGTTTTTTCCACTAGTGTTATTTATTTTTATTAAAATCAAAGATGCCTTAAACTTTCATAAACTCTTGTGTATTATTTTTTCTTTAAATTAAAGTTTCCCTTTGTTATCATCCTCAAAAAGGGAGAAATGGTTGACCCTAAGTTTTGAAGATGACATATAATAAAGACAAAATTATTAGGACTAATATTCTACAACCGGTGTTTTTAGTGAAACGAGTTTATCAAGGACTTTGAAGGATCCAAGGAGTATTGACTTTAGAGGACTTGGATGGAGTCGCTGGAACTAGAGTTCCAAATGTCATTAGTTGATACTAAGAACTTCTGTAAGGGACAAGCAATTAACTGGAATAAAGAGTTGTTCCTAAGTCTTAGACATTAAGACGGTTCTAAACAATGATACTTATGAGATAAGTTATTTAATTGGCACTATGAACTAAGGAACATATCATACTCTTAGATTTGGTTTTTTGTTTTATTAAATTTGAGTTTTGCATTAGAACGATTTAATCTTTTCAGATAAATAAAAATAAACAAATCTTATATTTATCTTCTTTGTGATTTATCTTAATTGCTTTTGTCGTGGAAAAGTAATATTTATTTCTTTTGACCGGTTTTTATAAATCTATCTTTAGTTTATTAAACATAATTTTTATCCAAAGGTTAAAATAAAATTTGATTTTGTCCTTTGGAGCTTTGTTCCTTAGATCTAGATGAAAAGATAATACTAAGTAATTTAGAGATAAGTAAGGCTCATTCTTGTGGGTACACATATCTATAAATAGCTCACTAGTGTTTTTCCTTTGGAGTATCACTTATTGAGAAAATAAGAGAGAAATTATCATTAATTGAGTCAGTGCCATTAACTATTCTCATATGCCTTAATGTTCCTAGATTTGTTGTGAGTTTCTCTTAGTGTTAATTTGAAGATTGTAACTTTGTCGGGGTTGAGATTTTGAGTGAAATCCTGTATTGGCTAGAAGACTTTGAGTGAAGTCAAGAAAGAGTAACAACAGTTGAGGAACTGTTGTAGGGATTGTTATTCCTAGAGGAACGAGAGAAGGAACTCTAGAGTAATAGGTTGTACTGAGTTGTTGACCTATTATTAGTGGATGAGTTTTGGTTAAAATCCCTTAGGGTCAAGGTTTTTACTTCCTATAAGGTCTAGAAAGGTATTCCTCGTAAAATCTCTTGTATCTTTACATTGTTTCTCTTGTTATTCCTTACATTCCGCGAAAATTACTCATTGTTCCCAACAATACAATTCACATCCCCCCTCTTGTATTGTTCCTAGTTAAATAACAACTCGTAATGGATTCATTTGGAAAAAGTGTATGTCAAGAATTAGGAAAAAGAAATATGTTGTGATTTAGATGGAAAGAAGGGATGTTAAGGGGAGGGAGATCAAGAAAATGTAGTGTACTATATTTATGGTCATATGGGTTTAGACATACAAGAGAAAGTCAAGCGAAAAAGAAGATGGAGAAGAATGAGAAGTGCATTTTTTTGGATCCAAGCTTTAGGCCTCTTGCTACTCAATCAAAGAGTAAACCAACTGAGACAAGCCAAACATATTATTTTAAGAACAATAATGGAGTTGTAAGTAGTTACGACTAATTATCAATTAATTAACCTTGATTTTGATAGTTAATATCTAATAACTTGGGGGACAACGCGACATCCTAATACATCATCATGGTAAGACTTAAATAAATCTTGTGTATTTAATTGATAAAAATTTTCTAATGTTAAAATATAAAACAGTAAAATTAGAGGTGTATTTAATGAAGTTATACTATTTACATCATGATCGGTTAATAAAAAATTACACAACTCGATGAACAATGATACAGACATTTCTCCATGGACCCTTGAGAGCATGTTCAAAGGAATGGAAAAAGAATAAAGTAGCTAAACAGTGGAACCAAGCATGACAACAAAATTCCAAGAAACTTTAATGACAAAGTTCCAACAGATTAGTGAGATTAAGTAAACCTAAAACTGAAATGTCATCTTGAAAGCATAATTCTCTAATGTGACCGCCAAAGCCCAAACACTAAAAAAGGGTTCATAGAGAAATTTATGAAATCTAAACTTCCAAACCTTAATTTGAAATCGAAGTTCACGTAGCAATTATTTGCTTATAATTCAATTGCTCCAGTTTCTACACAGCGAACAGTTTCATCTTCATACCTTCTAAGAAAATTTAGATCCACTAGAAGCGACAGTCGTCTCTTGATTTGTTTTCCCGTAACAACCAATTCTCCTTTAGCATTTAACTTGCAACATTTATGAGATGTTCGCTCTTAATCTACACACATTAAAGGAAATGAAGAGTTGCAACAAAGACCAAAAATTGAAAGGAATCATGCAAGGCTCATAATCACAAAGGACATAAGAAAAATCAACTAATCAATACCTAAAAGTGCTTTTCTCGTTATTACCTTGCTAATGGTGCATGGAAAAGTGCAACTACAAATTTATTCTCTTTCACCAAATGATCCAAGTTATTTTGTGGATAATATTAATATATGTAACTTTTTCTTACATATCATTATTTTATATGCCCTAACCTACTCTCTAGCTTTGTAATTTTTAAAATTAAAGGTAAAAATTGCTCAGTGTATGATTCTTGTATAGTTGAAATGAAAAAGACATATTTCCTCTGTTCTTAAATTATCACTATATATCCTTTATAAAAATAATAAAGTAGAGATATGTAAGAGACAAATGCTCCTCTTTAGCATGTGATAAAGTATCTTGAGAGGAAAATGTTACTAAATATGGGTATGTAGTGATTAAATGTAGATTTCTATAAGAAGAAAATGTAGTGATTATAAATTAACAAAGGAAATATGAGATAGGAGATAAATTTAGGTGTGGAATCAAACTTAAAATTTGAAATCAAACATTTAATAAAAAAACGATATGCTTAATAAACTGCAATATATATATGCATTACAAGCAACGTGAAATAACTAATATATCCATTTCTTTTTAATCTACACCCTTTGTACTTTGATACTATTCACATACTACACTTTAACCATCGTTTGTGATTTATATATACGAAAATGTATAGTCAGGTGGGATCTTGTTAGATTCATTTCGACATATTTTTTAAATATCAATTTTTCATAATTTTAGTTATACGTAATCAAAGATATAAATAGTCAAAGTTCTGTGTTAGCAAGCGATCATAAAGTCAAAATGTGTAGATTAAAAAAATAGAGGTCCTGTGATTTTTATGTGTGGTGAGTGAATGAGATAAATTTAAACAATGGATAGGAGATATAATTTGTGTTATAAATAGGAGATAGGAGATAAATTTAAATATAAATAGTCAAAGTTTTGTATTAGCAAGCTCTAAACAATGAGATTTTGACACTATTCACTCACCACTCTTTCATTATGTATTGTGATTTTTATGTAAGGAAAATATAGTCATGTGGGATCTTGTTAGATTCGTCTTGATATATACTTTGAAAATATCAAATTCGAATAATTTTTACTAAAAAGTAATTAAAGATATTAATAGTTAAAATTGTGTATTGGCAAGCGTGAAAACTCAATTGTTGCAATAGAAAAAGAACGAAGCAAGTATATGTTTATTTCCACAAGCAGTATCCATATTTAAACAATTATGCACTTAAGATATGTTGGCTATAAATAACATCAAGTCATGACATTATGTTTCTATAAACACATAAACTAGAATTACATTAACCAATTGTAATTGAAATAATTATGCAAAATAATTACACCATTAAATTGACTAATTAGTTTTTGTTACCTTATTCCGCATGGGCCAACAACTAGTTTTAATAAAGGTGATAAAAAAGGCACTTGGTTGAACCAAACACTTCATAAAAGTAATAATTACTATGGACGACATTCCTTTTTTTTTATTTGATTTCATCCCCTTTCCATTCCACTAAGTTGAACCAAACGCCCCTTAAACCCTATCCTCACAAAAGGTGTAACAAGTTGTTTAGAGCAAGAGCAAGATCAAAGGAGACTTGTCTTAATACTTTTTTTTTTATATGCCACATCAGCATTCTACTAATATTTAATAATTACATTATTGTTAAGGCTTCTTAAGACTCAACTAAATTTAGCTCTTCACCCTTCAAACTCAATTTAAGCCCATCAATTTATATATCATATTATTTTATTCAAGTCGCACATTTTCAAACTACATTTAAGACTATATTAAGACTTTAATGCTGCAAATATTTTTATCTTGTCTTAAGACTAGGTGGGGGCATATGCCATGTCATCAAAACTCAAGTATTAAGACTTGGGGGCTGATTATGCTCTTAGGTGATGATCCAAATGCAAAGTGCTTCCTTCGTTATTTTAAGTTATACTATTTCTATTTTGCACGTTTGCCTAAGCAAAAATTTAAGCAATGTAATATATTGGATTATTTATAAGTGATAATTATAAAAAGTGAATATTTTGAATATATATATCGAGACGAATCTAACAAGTTCCCACATGATTATGTTTTTTCTTACGTATAAATAACACAAGGTGGTCAAGGTGAAATATGAAAATAATGTCAAAAGTCAAAACGGTAGAACTAGAAAAAATGGAAAAAGTACAAAGGAAAATATGAAGTTAATTAATAACCTTTAAAAACAATAATTAATCTTAGGGGGCCAATAATAGGCGTCCGACCACAGGTTTAGGGGTCTATGATAGATGCATGGGCGCTTTTTCAGCAATTTCAAGTATTCTAGTCCTTTTCTTTAATTAAATGAAGTATAAAATTTCATAAATATTAGTAATGCAATATTGTGGCCGGAAAAGTTGCCAGAGATGTTGTTGGAGAAGTGGCCAATTGATGACGTCGTTCAATCTCCTTCAATGTGTGATGAGAGAGAGTGGCAGGGAAACTGGCCGGAGAAGTCCTTAGGTGATGAGAGAGAGTGAGAGTGTGTGAGGAAGTATCAGAGTGGGAGAGTGAGACTGTGTGAGGGAATGGGTTTGGAGTATAAAGACTTTTTTTTTTGGTAAGATGAAGGGGGCTCATTTGAGGGATAAGGGAAATTCCTCAAATGAGTCCCATGAGATTTGATCTCTAGACCTCAGGAATATGAGATGGGAAGCGATACCACTACTCCACCACCTCAATCTCGGGTATAAATACATGAGGGGTGGGGACATGTATGTATTTAGGGCGTAAGTATGAAATTTAAGGTGGAGGTGGAGGTGGTGGGGAACTCACCTTGTGATTTTGAGGTTACAAGTTCGAACCCCACTACCTACTTGTGTTTGGGAGTAGTGATTCTTTTATATCTCTCTTAGGGTGCGTTCTCTTCAACTTATTGGACTCGAACCGAAGCCGAACTTATCGGAACCGAACTTATTGGACCTGAACTGAACTGATTGGAACTTATTAAACCTGATTGGACCTGATTCAACTTATTGGACCTGATTGAACCTGATTGGAACTTATTGGACCTGATTGAAACTTATTGACCTGATTGGAACTTATTAGACTTTATTGGCCCTGATTGAAACTTATTAGACCTTATTAGACCTGATTGAAACTTATTAGACCTTATTGGACCTAATTGGAACTTATTTGACCTTATTAGACAAAAAAATTAATGAGTAATAACATAAATATTACCCCTAACGTAAATACTACCCCTCAAAATTTATTATGAAGTAATAATTATTAAAATTCGCCCTTTAAAAAAATAATTATTAATAATTATCTCTTATGATAAACAATTTAACAAAAAAAAATATACTATTTATATACTTGTCTATACATAACTTTCATCAATAATATATCTAATAGTCTTGTTTTGATTTCATAAAGCACTAGTAGAAAACCAAAAGTTGATTAACATTTATTGCTAACAAGTGAGAAATTGCCACATATGGAAAAATTTATCTCTCACTCCACTTAGTTTTATGACTAAAGTAGTAGAACTCATTGTTATTAGTAACGAAAACATGTTATCTCTAGTTATTTAAAGACGAATTGCAAAATATTGTAATTATGATATTATTATTGTTAACCTTATTTAACCATGATTATAATATTTTTTAATAATAATATAATCAGCTAATAGTAATATGAATAATAAAATAATAGACAATAATACAAGTATAATACGATATAATCATTGTGGTACTTTAATTAAAATTCTAATAATAACATAATCATATAATAGTGATATGAATAGTAAAATAATGGACAATAATACAAATATTTATTGATCATTGACTATTTGGACCTTATTGGAATTTATTGGACCTGATTAGACCTGATTGAAACTTATTGGACCTGATTAGAACTTATTGGTCCTTATTAGACCTGATTAGAACTTATTGCACCTGGTTGGAACTTATTAGACCTTATTAGACCTGATTGGAACTTATTTCCCTGATTGGACCTGATTGAAACTTATCTGAACTGAACTGAACTTATCTGAACTGAACTGAACTTATTGGACATGAAACTTAATTTTTAAGGTGAAGAGAACGCACCCTTACTCTCCAGAGTTGATCTGCGAAAAATGTTGGTCTAATAGGATCCTTCTTCTTAAGAGATTTCCTGGTGGGGCCCCAAAAAAAAAGGTATGAAACTTACGAGCATCATTTAGCAAAATCCTTTATTAACGGGGTTGCCGACCTAAGACAATTTGGAGAAGCTTGTTTGGACGTGGACCGAAAGTGTCTCGCAAGTTCAAAATAGTATGGCCACATGTAACAATTTGCATCACAACATTTCACAACACAAAAGGGTGCAAATAGTGTTGTCAGCGAAAATGAATAAGAAAGTGTCATCTGGGCGGCAAATTGCAGCATACAAAGCTTACTATTTTAGCTAACTCCATAATTTGACGCCACCTCTCTAGCTCAACCAATCCCCTCTCTTTCTCACACACCTCTCTTCAACTTTGTAGCGCTAAGAAGAAAAAATTCAAGGGTTGATAATACTTGACCAAATGAGTGACTTTCCATTTTCTAGAATCAAGAATAATATTCCATACTCTCTGCATTTTATTCTTATTGAAAACTCAAAAAAAAAAAAACTCAAAATTCAAAAATAAGAAATAAAAAATAGAAAGCATTATTTCATCTTCATCAAATTCTTCAAGTATTATTGATTTTAATTTTTGAATACCCAACTGCAAGAAGGAGCTGCTTGTGCAAATATACTCTATTTTTTGGTGGAAGAAGAAAGATGGTTCAGATAAAGGAATTGTATCCTCCATTTTTTTTTTCTGAATTTAATTTTGTTCTGTTATAATTGGTTGTTCTTCATTATATATATATATATATATATATATATATATATATATATATATATATATATATATATATATATATATATATATATATATATATATGCATCATTTTGAGCTAAATAAATTCTGTCCTTGAATTATATATAGTTGATAGGAGTATTTGATATGCAATTATCCTAAAAAACTAGAACTTGAGGCGGACTTAGGATAACTTGTTGAAGTTGAGATTATCTTTTGAATAGTAAGGAATTATCCTTAAAAACTAAACTTTTTTGTTTTGTTTTGTTTTGGAACTATTGCATGAAACCAAAAATGTTTTTTTTCTTTTATTTGTGTAGAACTTTTGATCATCGTCATCTTTATGGTAAATATAACTTGCTCTGTTTCATGATCATTCACCTCTGAGAAAATACTGTCTTCTTGGTTATCGAACCAATAGTCACATATATAATTTTATCATGTCTTGAAAAAATCAATTCATTCTTCTAGAATTATAACGGTATGGTTTATGATTGGATTTACTAACATCGCACTATGAAGATAACTATTGTAACAGGGATTTTTGTAAAATTACATCATGTCTTAAATTATGTGAAATTTGAACATTGTAACTACTTATTCGGAACAAACGACTAGTTGTAGGCTGTGCTTATCAAATTGAAAGTTAGCTTGAGCTCCATTTTGTTGGAATATACGGCGCGCTTATAGAGAATCTGAATTTGGAGATTATAATTCTTAATGGAAATTAGGAGGCAGGATGATGCTAACCAATGGTTCTGGTGTGGCAGTGCTGTAGTAAGATGATACTTTGTCATTAATTATGGCATCTTCTAGTTTGTTGTGTATGTAGGTGTCTATACAGAAATACCTGCTGTTTCACTTTTTTTGAGGGATGGGGTGGAGGCAAGTGCTCATTATACACCCGGGTGTAAAATTACACTCTCGTAGTTTCGAATTTTCTCCCTTGCACAAGCTTCACACATGGGCATATGGAAAGGAAATACACTGGAGTGTAGAATAAAATTGTAAATATACTGGTAAATGTTGTGAGCGAATTAGATACTCCTATTAGTTTAAGTGGACATTGATTTGCCACTAGTTATCGTTGCCATATGATAGAATCCAAGATTTGCAATACACCTTTAGGGTCATGAGATGAAATGTCGTGTTTCAATTGGTTGTGTAATACTTTCAATGTCACTAAAGATTAAATGTGATATGGCAGTCTAAGGTTTAATGTGCTCTGGTATTTAAATTTCAAATAGCTTCCTTTGTCTTAGTAAATGAGCGTAATTTAAGTTCATATTTGCCAGCTTGGTATCAGTATTAGTCTATGTAATTTAAGTTCATAAGCTACTTTAGCATTTTGCATATTATCATACTCTCCCTACAAGACCCTGAGACACTAAGGATAGTTGGATGATACCTCTAGTTAGATTTGGGCTAGGTATTTCCTTGATTACTGCATAAGTCATTTTCATAATATTTGATTTCCAAGATGATATTGGATTCTCAGCTGAGAAAGTGATAATATGCCGGCCGTTTCTTCTTGCTATGGTTTCCTGAAGGTTTTACCCTTTATCATCAATTAACGTATTACTTTCTATCATGTGGGAGAAAAAACAGAGACTTTTGCAAATGGTTTCAGTTTCAATTTATAAAAGGAAAAATTGATAGGAACAGTTCCAACTATAGGCGTTCCACCATTTTCAATCCCAACTAAAGATTATTTCTGAGCGGTCTCAACTATGCATCATTTTTGCCAAATTTGGTCCCAGGTGACTGATTACCTATTTAACAGCTTAATTTTTTTTTTTTTAATTTCTTAAGTCAGTTTATTCTTCCTTTTTCTCTACTTCCTCCCCTGCCATCCCTCCCCCAGCCACCCCTCCCCCCTCCCACCCCCTCCCCACTACCCCAAAATCCCCTCCCCGCCACCCTTCCCACCCCCTCCCCGGCTACCCCGAAATCCCACCCCCTCCCCTTCCCACCCACCTCCCCGGCTAACCCCCAACTAAACTAGTGAAATTCATTAGACAATTAAACCCAAATAAAAACATTTCCCAAATAATGAAGAGTAAGAACATAAACCCAAATCCTTGCCAAGAAATCAGAATTGGGCTAGAGAATTGGCTTTGACACAACAGTAACAACGTGGCATCAACGATTAATAGCAGTAGCAGCAAGAAGGGTGCTGAACAACCACAACAAAGCTCCAGCAGACCACCTGGCGGCAAGCAGTACACCAGCAGTTGCGCATCCCTGTGGCAACAGCCATAACAACAGTGCGCGGCGAGGGTTGCTCGGACAATCCCTTCCAAATTAATGGAGAAGGAGAGAGATTATTAAATTGGATGGAATATGGATTAATGAGGAATTAAAGATCAGAAAGTTGAAACTTTTTGAAAGAAAAATTGGGAGCATGGAAGGTTACGATGTTTTGGTGGAAAATTGATAGAGAAAATAAAAAAAGTGTTTGAAAATTTTTTTGAATAGAAAAATCAATGTACTTTCATTCGATTTTGGTTTTGATTCAATTTTGATTTTGATGGTTGTGAATTGATGATCAACAAAAGAAAACCTGCTTTTTTGATAGGAACAATGACATAAATAACAATGCTTGGTGATTGCTCCTTTGATCTGAAACACCAACACAACAAATTCAAACCAAAACAACAATCATACAACATAATTTCGCAGAATTTACAGCAATCAAATGATAATCATATATGAAATCAAAAACCTAGGTTGAAGATTAATAATCAAAAGAAATTATAGTAGGAGAATCATATTGAGAGATGAAATGGAGGAGAGAGAAAGTACCGGAGGAGAGGAGGGGAGGAGAGAGAGTGAGCAAAAAAAAATTGAGCAAAAAAAAAAAAAAAGAAAATTCGTTTTACCTGTGACCTGCTGCAACCAAATTTGGCAAAAATGATAAATAATTGGAACCGCTTAGAAATATTTTTTAGTTGGGACTGAAAATGGTGGAACGCCCATAGTTGGGACTGTTTCTATCAATTTTTCCATTTATAAAATGGAAGTTCAGGCGGTGAGAACGACAAAAAAAAGTTTTATTCATTGTAGATTTGAAGCTATGCTTCAACGTCACCGTGTCAAGCTATAGGATTAAGATTCTGCGATTTATTTGATTGATGAACTTCTTCTACTCCTTCAATCATGCTTCTTTAATGTTCCATGTGTTCAACGTTGGAAGTTTAGTATCTTGAATTTTAACATGTTGATTGCTTTTGTTTAATAATGGTAGTGGAGGATAAAATGTCATAGTTTCTTTTTCGGTTTTTTCACCTGATACCTCCGAGTTTTCAAAAAATTCACCTGGTACCCTCCATGTTTTCAAAATTCACCGGGTACCCCCCAAGTTTTGGTGTAATACACTTCAAATACCCTTAATGACTAACGGCGGTTAACGCGGGTTAGTCATTAACCCCAATCCTAACCTTAACCCTAACCCCAATCCCTAATCCTAACCCCTAACCCTAAACCTCAACCCCAACCCTAACCCTAAACCCTAACCTTTCCCGCCCACCCCCCCCCCACCCCCCACCCCTGCTGCGGCCACCCTAGCGGCGGCCCAGGCCCCCACCCTCCACGGTCCCAGTCGCGACCCCAGACCACCCCTGCGGCCCACCCTAGCGACGGCCCGAACCTCCACCCCCCTGCCCCTCCCCTTTCCCCTTTCACTGGTACCGCTGGCCCGAACTCCACTCCCTTGCCCTCCCTTTCCCATGGCACCCCCTGAATTGAAACAAAAAATCGAAGAGATTGAAGGTACTCTACTCGAATTGGCGAAAGAATAAGTCGGATTTATGGGGAGATTCGACGAGGCTGCGGGGAAGGAAGAATGCGACGCCTCTTGCATCGTAGATTTGCGGTTACGATGGGCTGCGGGGGAAGGGGAAATGCGCGGCAATGGGGGGAAGGGGAGGGGATGGGGGGCTGCGCCGCCGGGGGAAGGGGAGGGGGGAAGGGAAGGGGGAGGGGAGGAGGGGCTGCGGGATGGCTTGGGGGAGGGAGGAGGGGGGGCTGCGGGGGTGGGGGGGAGGGGCTGCGGGGGGTGGGGGAGGGGGCGGGGTGGGGGGGAGTGGGCCGGGGGTGGTGGAAGGGTGGGGGAGTGGGTGGTGGGGTGGTGGGTTAGGGTTAGGGTTAGGGTTTGGGGTTAGGGTTTGGGGTTAGGGTTAGGGTTAAGGGTAGGGGTTAGGATTAGGGTTAAGATTAGGGGGTTAATTAGGGTTTAAAGCGGGAAATTAGGGTTAATGACTAACGGCGGTTAACGCCGTTAGTCATTACGGGTATCTGAGTGTATTAGTTCGAGCGAGGGGTACGTGGTGAATTTTGAAAACATGGAGGGTACCGGGTGAATTTTTTGAAAACTTCGGGGTATCGGGTGAAAAAACCGTTTCTTTTTTGTGTGTGTGTACATGTACATTTCGATCGGATAATTTTCGTTTTCGGTAAGTTTCCTTGACTTTGATCCGTTGATGATTGGGTCATGTCTAGCCGAATTGTCATGCCTATGTCACTTCTTTGAGGTAAAAGAGAGTGAAAATATCCATTTTCTACTAGTGCAATGTTTTAACTAAAACTTTTGTCTCAATTTGATCTAATGTTGGCTTTATCTCCTCCCCCCATTTTCTCTTTTCTTTTATTTTCAGTATGAAGTTGCACAGATGTATATGGTTCTAAAAATGCAACAGGAGAATACAACAAATACTGAAGGAGTTGATGTTGTGGAGAATAGACCTTTTGAGGACAATGTATTTGGAAAAGGCCATTATACATCAAAAGTATATAGTTTCCAAAGGTAGTTTATGCTGCTAACTTTAAATAAGTATGTGATCGTGCAATGTTCCTTTAAATTTTTATAATGATGTTATTCCATTCAGTTAATGTCCTTTGTATATTTTCTCCATTTCTTTTACCAATCAAAACAACTCATGTCTTAGCATAGAGTCATTTGTGCACTATGTATGCGCATTATTTTTTGCCTGATCGTTTTTTTTCTCAATGTGCTGGAACGTTGAACAAACTATTAAGTAGAAGAAACTTATTTCGTTAACCCTGACCACCTTTCAACACCAAAGCCAACAGCTGAGATACCTCAAACAAAAGCAATTTCTTTCATTTCATTTTCCTCCTCCATGTGTATACATGATTTTTGCATATTCCATATGCTCACATGTTTTCAATTGCTGAAACTAGTATCTCAGTTGAACTCTTGTGGCTTTGACTGTATTAGCATGTTATGCTGTGGTAAAAGTATAACTCTGTTTTAGATTTATCAAGTGCTTCACCTCATATTATCTCATCTAAAAAGCCTAGTGTTACGTGCAGCTTTATTTGATATTTTAGTTATGACTTACTACCAGGCTGTTCATAGCCGCATTACTTAATTAATTCTTTTCTCCTCTTCCCCCTATTGCTAGTTTCATTTTCTGGCAATTCTCTACCATGCATGACTTGTGCATTCATGGTTGTGACTGACTAATATTCTATATTGGTACTTATTATAATAGATCAATAAAAAATCAGTCGTTGCTTTTACTACGTGCTAACGCTTTTGTTGGTTACCTTCAATCAGCTATGTTTCTTAAATATACAGTACGTTTTTGCTTCTGCAGCAAAATCCCCTCTTGGCTTACTACATTTGCATCCGCAGATTCTCTCCTTCTGAAAGAGGAAGCCTGGAATGCATATCCAAAATGCAAATCAGGTTGCCTTTATAAGCTTCTATTTTTCTGATAAACTTTTTATTCCCATATTGTGTACTATTGTATACTAATATATATATTTTGTCTCTGTGATACTGGACTCTGACCCTGAACATCTAGTGATCAAGGTAAATATTTATCCTGATGACAGAAACTTGGATTAATTTTTTTGTTTCTCAACTGATTTATGTGCTTACTAGTTCACTAATTATGCAGTGTCCAAGCTTTGCCAAGCTGCATCTTACTATTGATACTATTCACTTGGCTGATAATGGAAAATCAGAAAATGTAAGTGTGATGAAATTTATGGGTATTGGAGACTTTATCTGCATTCTAGTTTCATATAGAAACTAATTGGAGAACATGCTTTCCACCAAAAGAGAGGAGAAATTGGTGTGGAACACACATCTTATGCATCTCTTAATATGCCCCCTCTCTTTACATGCTTGGTGCAAAATGGTTCTCCAAATAGCTAGACTCTTTCATATGGGCTTGTGATTACCGACTTGTACTACTAATGAGACAGTATGCCTAGTAAAAATTGATTTTTTTATTCAGCATGCTATAATTTAATTTACAGGTGCATGGTCTTAATAAAGATCAGTTGGCGTCGAGGCAGGTGGAAGTTATCGATATTGCATCATCTGTAAGAGACTATTGGAGCTATTTAGTCGGTAGGTGTGATGTTGATTTGTCCATGTTCACATCAGCAAGGACTAATCGTGGACCTTTGGTAGAAGGCTGGAGAGTAAGTCTGCAGTTTTTCGCCCATCTCATAATAGACATTGTTGCCTCTCTCTTATTATCTCTCATCCTCTCCGTCACCCTGGCTCCCTTTTATTTGGTTTATTCTTGTGGATATAAGTTGTACCATCTATTTCTTCTCTCTTATTTTGTGATCTGTTTCTTGTTTTACTTCATCAAAGCCATAAATCTAACAAATCTTATAATCACATCTTTACTGCATGTCTTTGTGTAATTTGTACATTTCATTATTCTAAAAAATTTGATGAGCATATGCAAAAAGTAAAGTATGATACTTACAAAATTTGTTTAGAGAGTGACTGGTTGGGCTGAAAACATTTTACTGGAAAAGTGGTTTCCGCATTTTCCTGTTAAGGTGGAAAGCAGTTTTCCAAATGGTGGAGAGTAGTTTTCCCAATGGTGGGGAATATTTTCCTTACATTTTTCTCTCTATTCATCACCTTCCTCTCATCCATTCTCCCCAATTCATAAACCTTTTTTTTCTCTCTTGACTTTTCTTACAATGAACCAAACAAAGAAAAACTAATTTTGTTTTCCTTTGGGAAAAGGTCTTGTTCGAGGAAAATCATTTTCCATTATTCTCCGTCCAACCAAACAGAGTCTTAGGGATACTATTTTCTCCTCTAGAGCATGCAAGGGTGGAGCACAAAGTTCACTTCTTTGTTTCTCATTTGCTTCTAATCTTAGCATTCATTAACATCTTGCTGATGCCTTCAGGAACGCTGTAACCCTGTTATGACCGCTTATAAATTAGTAACAGTTGACGTGCCATACTGGGGCTTTGGTAAACGATTGGAGCAAGTGTTGTTGGCAGTAAGTATCATCAATTTTTATAGCTCTTCTTATACACTTGCAATTCTTTCTGTGTTTGAATATTGATTTCTTTATTCTGGGGTTAAAATGATGTGTGGTGACAATGAATTGATCTGCTTAGTCCTTAGGCAAACAAGGGGTATTGTGAAAACTCTGGACAAACAAAGAATTTGTATACATGTTTTTTTCGTTTATCTAAAATAATTTGGCTAGTTGTTTGGAATGTACTTAATATGCATACTTATACATGCGATTTCTTTGAAAGGGTGAGCGGGCGCTTTTCATTGAAACACACAGCAATATTTTTGCCTGGATTGATGAGTGGTATGGGATGACCATTGAAAAGTTGCGGGAGCTTGAGGGACAGCTTTATTCGTCATCCAGTGAGGTATGACTTTGTATCACAATTTATTGCAAATAGTATGTGAAGTTTCACCTGTGAAGTTCTGTTATCTTCTTATATTAGAGCAGAAGTCTGACCTTGCTCTAATTTTGTTTCTGATTCTTAATTTGGATGGTGCGAAAAGTTTACCTTTGATTTTTTATTTTTTATTTTCATTCGGATGTTATCATATCTCAACTATTAGAGTAACTGAATTTATTATAAATTTTCCAAATACACCCATACTTATCAAAATTTTCTTAAATTTCTTGAAGTACTTTAAGAAAATATGTGTGAGCTTAACTGGACTTGCCTAAAATTCTCAGATATAACTTAGTACTGTCAGGACAGGAACTTTAAGGTTTCAGTTCATGATAATCACAGTGCTCCCCCCTGCATATTACTTAACCAAATTTTTCTATAAAGTTACAATTTTTCTTGCTTGAAGATACCGATACCGCTACCGCTAATATTACATGTTATTTTTACATAGCAATGCGTTGTTTGAATAGGAACACTATATAAGAGGGTGGTGAATTAGTGTGAGAAATCAGCGGAACTTTTTGCCGAATAAAAAACTAGCAAAACATGCAAAGGTAACACAAGAGTTTTTTCCGAGCAAACTCCCTATCTCAATATAAGGAGAAATACCTCAACCACTTGGGATTTTAACTCCATCTACTATAATAGGTAACCAATCTGTTACACTCTATTACACTTTTCTAGAGTTCTCTCTTCTCAAGTTCAACCAAGAAAAAATAGTTCCCACAACTATTGTCGTTCTTCTCTTGACTTAACTCTAAAATCTCTCTTGTTTCTCTCTTTCTCAGAGTATAAAGGATTTCACTCAAAACCCTTTACCCTAAAAGAAATACAAATTCTGATGACTTTGGAAGATTGAAAACAAAGACAGTATGTATGAATTCTCTTAGGAACAAAGGCACTTATGCTTTAGACACTTAGAATATTTTAGCGTTTTAGTGAGACACACTTAGAATAGAATTACGTTGATCTATTTATAGGCAAACAAGTACATAGTCACTTCCTATAATTTATAACACTAACTCCATGATCTCTTATTACTTGGGAACCAAGAACCACCAACTCCATTAACTATTAAAATGTGATGCTTGACAGTGGGATGAAAAACTTAGAAATAAAGCAAACGTGATTTAATTAGGAACGTGTATTTGTTTTATTTTGTTTTAAATAAAATCCGAATAATAATTAAAAGAATCTTATGTTGAATAAACTTCTTTTCCTAAAAAAACTCTAAAGAGATTTTAACAAAATCTAATTTTATTTATTTTAATCCAAAAATCTGACTTAATAAATACTTCTTCCGTTTTTTTCTATTGCAACAATTACCACCTTGGGTAGTTTCACATCTATTGCAACAATTCCACTTTTGGAAAAAAAAAGCAAATATAGTTGACAAAATTGTCCTTACTTTATCTTACGAAAACCATCATTAATTACTCAAATTGTCTCATAAAGTTGCTTTTACTTTATTAAGGATTTATTTATCTCCTACTCTAGTTAATTAAAGAGATACCTTTTATGCTAAACTACCCACCATTTTCATTTTCTTAAAAACTGTGCCCAAACCCATTGTTGCAATAGAAAAAGAACGGAGGAAGTATATTTTAACTAACTTCTTAAAATTTAGAAAACAGATTTTAAAACCTATAGAAAATAATTACTGACTAATTTATTAAACCAAAATACACGTTATAACTAGATTCACTTATTAATCCCTTAGGCACGTTTATAAGTTAATATAACTTAGTGTGTTCTTAAACTGTGCTCCTTAGACCAAGTGTCAGGTCTGTTCCCAACGGAACCCAGTTTCTTTAAGAATTCATAACTATTTGTCTTTACCTTCTCTCAGCTCGACTATTACATGAAGATGTTTAATACATCCTAATGGAAACTAATCTTCATTCCTTGCTTGATTCATCATTGAGGGAACATCTTCTCTTCAATCTTGATTAAGTCTCTTCTCACTAATCTTGACTTGAGTATTCTCTTTGTTTTTCAATGATCAACCTTGCATTTCACAAACTTAGACACACATTAAATAATAACTAGTATGTCTCTTGTTAATCTAGTCATTTTCAAAACTCAGGATCAACACCATGGAACATTACCAGCCAATTTGAAACACACTGAAGTCAACCCTATGCATAACGTTTAAAGACACTTACTATAAGATTATAGGAGTGCTTACCCATTTTTCATAGAGGGCATAGAAACACATTATTTGTTCTATCCCTGTTTAATATCGTTGGAACAAATTTTCCCGCAATATGGTTATGGTCTGAAGTCACCATTTGCTAGAAGATAGTTCAAAGTTCAAACATCAGTTGATGTCTGCATATATCTTTCTAAGAACATGCACGTGAGCAGAATGGGACTTCAGCCCTTTGTTAGATTCTCTAACATGAATAAGCGATACAGTAGTTGAATCTTCAATTTAGTGCAATATTATGATGCACTTGTTCTAAAACTGGTAAAGGCTTGAAAACTTTGTATTGTGAATATTTTCATGAAGTTTCTGTATGTTTGGGGGAAAGCAATTTGCTTTAGTTTGAGATGATAGTCATACACCTTTGCCTACATAAGGTTGAAGCTTAAAACAAAGTAAACTAATTACATTGGACTACATAACAAAACCGGAAGCTTCTAATATGAGTAGGACTCATAAATCTCTACTTCTCTTTGAGTAGGAACGTGAAGTTCACAAACGCCCAACTTGGAAAAGAGAAACTAAGAAGTAAAAGTACCAAGGGCCTTCATAAACATGGCGGCTAACTCAAGTGTCAATAACACCATGAAGCTTACGCACAAAAAAAGATGACAATCTATTTTCAGTATGCTTGGAACACTCGTAAATAACAAGATTAATAGTAATGTAAATAGCTTCTTAATTATCACAAACTAGACGTACGGATTGGCAATGTTGGACCCCAAGAGAGGCAAGAAGAACTCTTAACCATTATTTCTCAGCACAAGCATAAACCGTGGCACAATATTCGCCTTCACTCGAGGAGGTAAAAGACGGTGGAATTTTTTGGCGATCTTCTGAGAACTGCGAGTAGTGCCTAACAATATAAAATAGCCACTAACTGAAGGACGAGAGCGGAGAAGTGGGACTATTAGCCGAGCTAAATCACAGTAGGCATGCAACTATAAATCACTTTAGGCACCAAAACACAAATCTTGATCCAGATGACGTTTGTGGTAGTTAAAGAATACGAATAGAAGATAGTGTACTCTTGCCTAGAAGATTGCATACATTGAGACAAAATATGCACCTAATAGGAAAGATCCGAACCTGTGATGATGAGATATATGAGGCGCCATACAGTGCGTCGATATCATCCCAATGCTTTTAGAAAGCCTCCGCTTATTGAATTATTTTTGCATGTCGTAGCATAATCCTGAAATGAATGGCCTTTTCCAAATGAACGTAGATATGGAATGCAATAACCCTCCGCTACTACAAAATAACTGAAGCACAAACATATAAGTGGGCCATTTGAACTTGGTCTATTATTATCTAAAGTTGGTTAATGACTGTTTCAACAATAAGTTTGATAAATAGCAAGTACAGTTGCTCAATAGGCTCTTTAAACATCTTACAAGTATAGTGTGAATATTTATGAGGCGGACAGAATTAGCAGCGAGTAGTGTGAGTGAGAATCAAGGGGAAACTCAGTAGAATGCTATCCTTCTTCCAAGCAGTTAGGTGGGTTTTAACTCTCAGCATGCTTGTGAGCGACTAGCGAGTAAAGGGGTAGGATATGTCTAAAGCAGTAACACTAACACAGTTGAGATTATACATGACATAGATAACCAAGGCCGAGTAATTGAGGACTGTATCTTACAGACTGTATTCAGTCATAAAGTTCGATGAGAAAAAGTGATCCTGAAAAAGCAAAAATAAGACTATAGCAAGTAGTTTAGAATCATAACATCATAAAATAGCTCATGAAAATCCTATTTAAGTGTTCTTGTTCTTCTTTTCTTTCCTCATTTTAAAAAGAATTATTTTATCCAATGCCTTGTATACGAACTAGTTGCAATTGATTGTTTATTATGTTTAACACTGAATTTTGCTGTGAATGCCATTGGAATAGCGTGATATGAAACTCGTGCCTCTGAAACACACCGATATTTTGGAGCGAAAATGTTCCCTTGAATGTAAGGATAAATGTGGGCGCAACTGTGAGCGCAATTCCAACGAGCAAAATTTTGCTCTTGCTATGGCTGACTGATTGAAGAATCACTTGGCCGTATTTAGTGGGCACAAGGAGAAACCGGGATGTTAGGAATTTGATGTAGCAAGTTTGACTAATTTGCTTTATGTAACATTGGACTTCGGTTAATCCTTCTATAATAGCACTTCCATCGTCAAATTCTTTGGTAATATATCTTCTTTTGGTACAGAAAGCCAGTTATTTGTATATGGTCTTTTAACAAGCGAAAATAATGGTTCTGTCCCACAAGGGCCGGTGATGAGAATCGATCCCAAAATCTTCTGGAACTGGGAGGGAAATATTAACCACTCACTCTCAAATAGAAATGTATTGTAAATGTGTACTAATGTATTGTAAATTTGTACCACCTTCATTTCGCAATACATGTAACATGAGGAATTTCGCACAATGCTTATACTAACATTGATTGGATTTATTTACTTGAATATATTTTAGAAAAGAACCTTAAAAAAATCCAACTTCTTTGAATTAGATATATGAATGGCCAAAAAGGTACAACATTTAGTGTTGGCTTCAAATAATCAAAATTTTGTTTTTCAGAAGTAAAATTAAGGTGCATTAAATTTAATAGCTTCTTTTAAAAGGGCCTCGGCTTCCTCAGTAAATGTCTTGGTAGACGATATAATTTCTTGTAACTCCGGTTTATGAGACACATTTTCTCTAGCTCCCGAAAAAGACATTATATGGACTGGATTATAAGGGTCAGTCATCCTAAAATTAGGATTCATTTCTTGTCGCAAATATTCACTTGTAGAATACCATATCTCAATGGATTGACGTAATTTTTCTACCGCATGTACATTCCCATAATTTTTCTACCGCATGTACATTCCCATAATGATGGTGTTTTTCCAAAATCAAACTTTGCTGTTCAGCATCTTGGACTAGCCATCCTTTAGAAGGTATTGTTAAAAGATCATCAATTCCTAACGAAATGGATGTAGCAGTGGCTTGCTGGAAACCCAGAGTCTTTACTTGATCCAATCATATTCCCAATTAAAATCAAATGTTGCAATATCATGTCAAAGAGGGTATAATTTAGTCTTGCCTTCAAATAATCATCAAAATAAGCAAACAAAAAGAAACCAGAAGAAAAATACGACATATATTCTACAGATTCAAACTATTTCATCTTAAGATCCACAAACTTGTTCCAAAAAAATTTATAAAAACCTCCACAATTAGGTACAAATCTTCATAATAAAGCATACCCCATGAATCTCCTATGCGTACGCGAAACCAGACCTCCATTTGGAAACCTTAAGAAACAAGAGAAAATGATACCTGCCATATATGAAGCCATGGAGAACATACATAAACCACATTTCATCACCAGATAGTTTAAACCATGGGATTTACCAACCATGATCATAAATGGGTTTAGAAATGTAAAGCACTAGGGTGTGCCTTGGTCATCCTAGTCTCGCCATACGACTCGTCATTGTCCATCCTCTTGTTGTTCCGAAGAGCGGCGTATGCAATAATATAGAAGATCACAAGGAGTATTACAACGATGATATTGATGATGGACACCTTTCTCCAGCTGTGCTTAATGCTCGCGAGCACACCAGCCTTGCAGGAGTCACAGGAGTAGCACAGCTGCTGTTGGTCGTTACTCCATTTTCCACAATCTGGATTGTTTCCAACGAGCCCGCCTCCCGGACCCCATAAGGTCTCATTCACGTAGCCGAAACCGCAATCTGTTGGTGGCTTGCAACAGCCGGACTACCATATGATGCAAAAGAACCAGACATATATTGTAACCTTTAGGACCAATATGAAGAAAGCTTATATTATACTAAAATAAAAATAAAAAAAAATCAAGTAATGATCTAGTGAATATAACATTGAGATATGTTGCAAGTCACATTTGGAGTTAATTTACATATCCAAAATTTTAATCATGAGAAGATTTTTTTTCTGCCAACCTTGAGCAATAGTTGCATAAGATAGATTGATCAATCCAACATTTGCCATTGATCAAGCAACTGTTACACAAATTTCTTAATAGGAAAAAGACTAAGCAATAACTCTATTGTAGTCTTCATATGCAGCTTTAGGATTTCTTGATGTTTTATTATGCTGGAACCTTCAGCTACAGTAATTAGTTGAGATAGTAAAATCATTACGGTGATTCCTAGTAGAAATAATTTAGCTACATACTGTAACACAACTTCACTTCAATTAATATAGTCATGTAAAATAGCCTTTAACACAACTTGACTTCAGTTAACACAACTTGACTTCAATTAATATAGTCATGCAAATGGCTTGTTTTGATTGGGTTCAATTCAATTGATTCGGGTCAACTTGTGGTTAAAATCAGGTTTGGGTCACATTAATATGGAGAACAAATGAACTCTAGTCAATTTAAATTTTGATTCAATTTTTCAGATAAAAATTGGCTTACTCAATTTTGTGTATAAATCGAATTAGAGTCAGGTTAGTTCCAATGGAGTCGATTTTTCTAGGTCTAATAAGGAGTACATTACAAATAATCTTTTACTTGCAGTATCATAGGAGTTAGTGATGTGACCCACACTAAAAATAATTAAGATTAATCCTATGAGTAAGGTTAGTTAGTTGTGCGTAAAGAGTCGCAAAAAACAGTGAAGTAGATAAAATCCGAACTCAAATCTTAAAACTTTAGAAAATAAGCTAGCTAGTCTTCACAACTATGTTATCAATATGTTACCCATTACCATAGGATGCCAGCAGTCATCGTAGAACATATTTTCAAGAGCATCAATCTAAAGATTGATGTCGTTCTATCCCTTTGTATAATTCTATAATTGGCTAAGCTCAAAGTTAGCATATGGTGTTCCTGAATCCACCCAACAAAAAATTTCTCTAAGTTCTTAGTATACTTCTAAGATTGATTTCAGCCAACTTGACTTTTGTTCTAGTTGGTCATTTTCCCCTTGATGCTTGAGATTATGACATCTTACCAGTGCTTATCGTGAATTAGGATTTTATAAAGTATTCTAGTGACTAATTGATTTTCTTCTTTGCTAGATGCATAATATCATGAATCATGATATGACATCTCACCAACTCTTGTAATCTCACTTCTTTGGTCTAGATTTAAAAGTCATATATTACCTCATAGTGGTGAAATAAATATTCAAATTTTCAAACTTTATTACAATGAATTATGCTAAAATAGGTGTAACATGGTGGAGATACAAAAATCAAGTAGAGGATAGAGATAAAGGAAAATATAAAAAAGACTCGTATAATGAAGAGAGAACAGATAAAGAGAACTCAATATCAAATAAAGTAATATTGTACTAATTTCAAAACTTCTGAAAATAATAAGTTTTGCACTAATTTTAGAATGTAAGAAGTATTATGATAGCAATACTACCGGGATCTTTTGGAACACTAGTTACAACATTTACTTGGATGAACCTATGAGCAAGGCTGATGATGGAAAGTTACCTCAAGATATTCCACAAAAGCCTGAAGAAAACGCAGATTTTGGCTCGTGGATGCTTGTAAAAAAACCGATACGAAGACGACAACCGAGAATGGACAAAGTTACAGCTCAGGGCCAAGAACAAAACCAGGCTAGGCCCAACCCAGCGGGTCATTCACATCTGGGAAACCCGAAACCGTCCTCCCCTATTATTCAGCCGATAATTAAGCAGCAAGGCTCAAGATTTTCGGCGTTAGCAAATCAGGATATCAATGGGATAGATAATGCGGGAAAGGATAGTTTAAATCCTTTGATTTTAAATTCAGAATCTCAAGATAATATGGAAGTTTCGGAGGAGTCCTTCCCCACTGTTAATTTGAGTGATACACTTAATTCTATCCCCCCTAATTCTCCCTTCCAGTTAGGAAAAGATTTCATAAAAAATCCCAAATCTATTCCTTCCAAAAATCTAACCAAAAATAGCCAAGGGAGAAAAATTCTGACGCACAAACACAAAGAAGCCCTTAAACCAAGCAACCATACTGAACCAAAAAGCAACAGCCTGCTTGCGCCATCTCTTCATCTAGAAGGCAAAGAAAACCAAACTCCCCTTCAAGCCATCTCAACTCCAACACCCACTTCTACTACAAAGCAACCCATAGCCATACACCAAGCCAGTGACCATGGAGATGTTTCCTCTGAATCAGAGGGTAATCTCGTTAACAGTACCCCTCGAATCCATAAGCCTGTGGTTCTTGCTCTTGTGGAGACTCATATGGGGAGTGATCAAGCTCTCAAAATCGCCTCGATCTTGGGTTATTCAGGTCACACCCGTGTGGATGCCACTGGATTTAGTGGTGGGATTTGGATTTACTGGAAGAAAGAGTTAGTAATTGTGGAACCTATTCATCAACACACTCAGTTCATCACTATGGACATTAAAAGGGTGGGTAGCCTCCCCTAGTACTTCACCGCTGTTTACGCTAGTCCCGACCCCACCAAAAGAAAAGATTTGTGGCAAGAGCTTATGGAGTTTGCTTCAAAACACAACAAACCCTGGTTAATTGCGGGGGACTTTAACGATACAAGGAGCGATTGGGAACGTAGTGGTGCGTGTGCAGAAACTAAGCGTCGGTCTGTCAGATTCAACGACTGGGTTGAAGATATGGAATTGCTTGAAGTGGAGTTTGCAGGGGCTTCACACACTTTGGCCCGTGGCCTTTCCCCTGAAACTCGTCAGTCAGCCAGGCTTGATAGGGCCCTTTGTAATGGCGAATGGGGACTTCGCTTCTCCCACGCAAAGGTTAAACACTTACCTTCTATTGCTTCGGACCACTGTCCTCTGCTTATTTCCCCAAACGGATTTGCTCCTCTGCAATCTATAGCTCGTCCGTTTCGTTTTCAAGCAACTTGGATGACTCATGAAAATTTTCATGATTTCATCCATGATCATTGGAACTCCAATGCTCCGTTGGTGGATTCTCTTACTACTCTCTCAGAAAGTTTACAAATATGGAGTAAAGATATTTTTCATAACATCTTTAAATCCAAACGTATACTCCTTGCGCGTATTGAGGGTATACAAAAGTCTCTACCCACCAATCATCATCGTGGTCTTATTAAATTGGAGGCAAAATTAAGAAAAGAGTTGGAGGAAGTGCTGGCACAGGAAGAACTTTACTGGTACCAGAAATCCCGGGTAGAATGGTTAAGCAATGGGGATCGTAATACAACGTTTTTTCATTTAAGTACTGTTGTGCGACAATGGAAAAATAAAGTGGTGGCAATTAAAGACAATGACGGTGATTGGATTTTCGATAAAGATCAAGTTAAGGAATTTATGGTCTCGTTTTTCTCCACCCTTTTTACGGATGAGGGTATTGATGAGCCTATGAACATTCCTTCTGATATCTTCCCAGAACTCCCTCCCAAAGGACTGGGAATTTTTGTGCAAACCTTTTTCCCGCATCGAGGTTGAAGAAGTAGTTAAGAGCTTAGGTGCCTTGCGAGCCCCGGGGCCTGACGGATTTCAAGCCTTGTTTTTTCAGAAAAATTGGGAACTTGTTAAAGAAAATGTGTTGAAAACTGTCCTGCAAGTATTAGAGGGAAAAGGTATGCCCGAGCACCTCAATGACACGCACATTGTCCTTATTCCAAAAATAGACCATCCTGAGGCAGCTTCTCAGTTTCGGCCTATCGGTTTATGTAATGTCGCGTATAAAATAATTACCAAAACCTTAGTGAACAGAATTAAACCAATTCTTCCTTCCCTTATTTCTAATACTCAAGGAAGCTTTGTACCGGGTCGACAAATTACTGATAACATTGTGATTGTACAAGAGGTCATCCACACAATGAAAAAGAAACAAGGGTTGAAGGGTTTCATGGCGCTTAAAATTGATTTTGAGAAAGCTTACGATAGATTGAAATGGTCTTTTATTCGAGATACGTTGCTCCAAATGAACTTGCCATGTCTTCTAGTGGAGGTCATTACGGAGTGCGTAACAACAGCTTCCCTGAAGGTTTTGTGGAATGGTGAACCATCTTCCAGTTTCATTCCGAGCAGAGGGGTACGACAGGGTGATCCTCTTTCTCCCTATCTCTTTGTGATGTGTATGGAAAGACTATATCAAACAATTGAAGAGTCCATTATAGCTCAAAAATGGAAACCGATCCGGGCTAGCAGAGATGGCCCTTTATTGTCGAATCTTTTTTTCGCGGATGACATCATTCTTTTCGCTGAGGCTACTGTCGACCAAGCTGTAGTGGTGCAAGATTGCCTAGATCGGTTCTGTCGGGCCTCAGGACAAAAAATTAGCTTAGCTAAGTCCCGTGTTTACTTTTCGAAAAATGTTGAGGGCACGTTACAAAATGAAATCAGCAGCACCCTTGCTATGGAATCTACGGAGGACTTAGGGATGTATTTGGGCATGCCAACTCTAACTAGTAGGGTGACCAAAGCAACTTTTAGTCATCTTTGTGAGAAGATTGATAGGCGTTTATCGGGTTGGAAATCCAAGTATTTGTCACTTGCCGGCAGAATAACCTTAGCAAACTCTACTGTTGCTTCTTTGGGTTATTACTCAATGCAAACTGCAAAACTCCCACGTGCAATTTGTGATGACATGGATCGTAAAATACGGAGGTTTGTGTGGGGTGGTAATGAAGACACTCGAAAGATTCACTTGATTTCTTGGGAGACACTTCAACGTCCAAAAAATCAAGGAGGCATTGGTATCAAATCGGCCCGGCAAGTCAATTTGGCCTTTCTCACAAAACTGGGCTGACGGTTATTAATAGAGCCTAATGCTCTTTGGGCTCGAGTTTTACGAGCCAAATATTACAAAGGGAGGTGTGATATTGATATGTTTGAGCCTAAGGTGGGAATGTCGAATGTGTGGAGTGACATATCGGAGAATGCAAAATTCCTTTGCGAAGGTGTTCGTATTGCGGTAAGGAATGGAGCTAGCACCCTTTTTTGGGACCATAAATGGGCCACTCACACCCCATTGAGCTCTTCGGCAATACAACCAATTCCACCTGAGCTGCTTGGTGCCACGGTAGCTGAGATGTGGGAAGAAAGTCAAGGTTGGAAATGGGATGACTTCTCAATCTACCTAGACCCTGAGGTACTGAAATTTATTCAAGTTCACGAGCTTAGAAATGATCCTAACATGGGGGATCTAATGTATTGGGGGAATAGCGCAAAAGGAAAATTTACCATTAAATCTGCTATGAGTATCATAAGGAAAGAGAGTAATGAATTTGAAGATACTCTCTGAAATTTGGTTTGGAAAGCTCCCGTTCAACAACGGGTTAGAGCTTTCTTATGGCTTGTTTGCCACGAGAGACTTTTGGGTAATGAAAACCGCTTTAAGCGCCGCCTCACTGATGATCCTAAATGCTTCATTTGCAATGCTCAAGAAGAATCCACACTCCATATTTTAAGAGACTGTCCAGCAGCTCGTAGCGTTTGGCGAAAGGTGGGAGGTCCTGCTCACTATCCTACGTTTTTTCAAGACAATATGAAACAATGGCTGCTTGCGAACCTTAATGAAGAAGAGGGTGATGTGAATCTGAGTTGGGCCACTTATTTTAGTGTTACTGTGTGGTGGATATGGCGGTGGAGAAATTGCTTTGTTTTTAACAAAAGTGGAGAAATTCCGGTAGATGTTGGTGCGTTTCTCCGGATACGATTTGAGGAGATGGAAAGAAGTTTGTCTAATGTGGATGGAGGTGATGGACAGCAGCAATTGAACAGAAGATAGATTCATGTTGCGTGGCAGCCACCACCTCCAGGTTGGTACACCTTGAACTCCGATGGTGCTGCCAAAGGGAGCCCAGGTCCTGCTGGGGGAGGGGTTCTCATCAGAGACCATTTTGGAAGTCTTATTTCAGCTATGATGGGGTACTTTGGCGTGTGCAACTCTTTTCGAGCTGAAATCACAGCTCTTGCAAGGGGGATTGAACTGGCTCGTAACTTGCAAATCCCAAAGTTGATTATACAAATGGATAACTCATCTTGTGTGCAGTTGATGAAGAGCAATGAAACTTGGGGCGGTGAGTGTGCTCATTTGATACACTATTGCAGGGAAATGCTAAGGAAGGAGGATTGGGAGGTGCAAATTAAACATGTCTATCGAGAAGGTAATCGGGCCGGCGGCTTGCCAACCAAGGGGTGGCTCAACCTCACGGGACTCGTGATTACGGGGGGATATTCCATTAGATCTTAGTAGAATAGTTGATGAGGACTTTAGGGGTGTTGCTATGCCTCGCCTCATTCCTCCTTAGTTCGGTTTTTGGCTTGTTTTAGTTTTTTTTTTGCTTTGCTGTCGTTTGTAATAGTTTGTTTGCTCTTTTCCTTGGGTCTATCCCCTCTTATGTATTAAAAAAAAAAAACATTTACTTTTCACGATCTTCAACAAATTGGACCATAAAGACAGCTTCATTACTATGCAGTAAAAAGCATGAGCATATGATTTATGGAAAATATTGAAATGTGATAGAATATAAAATATATTAGGATTATATTTTGTATTTGGATATAGTTTATAGAATTAAACTTCTACTCTAGTTAGGTTTCCTATTATTGTTAGGATTACCTTTATGTTGTAACCTATATATCGAGATTATGTAAACCCCCCTAGATTGGAGTGAATCCATTGATCTCAATATATAGGTTACAACATAAAGGTAATGCTAGCAATATTAGGAAACCTAACTAGAGTAGAAGTTTAATTCTATAAACTATATCCAAATACAAAATATAATCCTAATATATTTTATATTCTATCAAAATGGATCTAAAAGCAATTCACGTAATAATATATTTTCATATATATTGTTGAAAGTATATGGTCAAACTTTGTAAATTTTGAAATCCAAAAGGCAAATACACCAAGTAATAAAAAATCAGAGAAAATATTACGTTTTCTTGCCAAATTATATAATGAACTTAATTAAACACTAATTAAAGTTGAACATCATTGCCATAAAAAGATAAAATTGACTATTAATTTCGGGAAATTAAGCTTTTTCACATAATATGTGTATAAATTATTTTATTATATTTTTCAACTTTTCCCAATTTTTTTTTTAGTATGGTAAGATGAAGTGTCCTACTAAACCGTAACCTCGAGTTAGTTAACCCGGCCTGGGTTAGCGGGCAGACATTTTGAGAGTGGGGGTAATGTTAAGGGGATCCCCTCTCCCAAAGTGTCCTTAGTAGGAATTGAATCCCTTTCTTCTTCTTCTTCTTCTTCTTCTTCTTCTTCTAAGCCTTATTCCCAAAATGATTTGGGGTCGGCTAACATAAAGCATGTCATGATATCCTTTACCACTAAGCCAAATTTAGCTTGGTTTCAATTTTTCCCAAATTAGTAACCAAGAAAAGTCCATTTTATTTCTTAACAATTTACACAAAGGTTTTTGCATGGCAAAGTTATACAGCAGCTTCCCAGCTTGTGTATACAAGTATTAAAAAAAGCTTTGACCATTGGAAATCTCCATTGAAAAGCATGCAATATAAGCAGAAAAAAAGCTATTCAATTATTTTTAATGCGCTAAAGTGTCCTTTGGAAACTAAGATGGGGGCAAATAAAACGTAAAGGAGGTAGGTAAAGTGAGATGGACTCTTTTGGACTCATTTGGCATACCCTTCCATGAAAGAAATTAAAAAATTAAAAATAAATGTAGAAAGACAAAGGGCATACGAATGCCTTCTCAACAAGATTCCTAAAACCCGTCTTGACTATTTTCTTTGCGAAGTGGACACATTAAAGCAAATGTATATTCTATTCCAAATGTAGTAGTAGTAGTTGGGATTTTATCTATTTATAAAATAAATTGTCCTACCGAACTGTAAACTCGCACAGGTCAACCCAACCCAGATTAACAGGCTAGACACTTTGAGAATTAGAAGTTGGGAATTGCTTTTACTAGTAGATACTATACAACTATTTAATAAACCAAGCCGCAACACAACACGTACTTTTTCTTTGTTTATATTTAAAGGAAATTTTCAAGTTACATACCTAACGATTTAAGTCATGTTCCGTTTATCTCAACTTAGTATGATGCATCGTTGTCTTCACTATTATAAATAAGTTTCAAACATGATTAGGTCTAATCAAGTCTGATCAAATCCAATCAATTATAAATAATGTTTTTTTTGACACAAGAATTATAATGTTAAATCATAACAGATTTGATCAAATCAAGTATAATAAGTTGAGTTTAGAAAAGTTCAAGTAAAAAGAATACTTCCTAACATTTTCTTTGTACTTTTTTTCAAATAACATTTCCTTTGTACTTTGTTCCTAACTGTTTATAGCAATTATCTGGGACTTTGATTTTCTCCATAACAAGCCCGCCATATAGCAAAAAAGTTAGTGCACCAAAACAAAAGCATAGTATTACAGGAAATTAGTACAGTTAACCAAGCCTAATCATAGTTTAGTAGAATTTAGGAAGGGACGGGGGTGTTGCCAATTTGCCATGCCACCTTTCAAAGAGTGATCTAGGATATTTTGTTTGGTTCGTGTCTGAGGAAAAGTATTGGGAGGTTGTAATTAGGAATCCTATAAAGTGACGTTATTCTAATATATTACCATTTTCGTAAATAAATATCCCCAAAAAGAACACTAATTTGAAGCTAATTTCTCTACCAAAAATTATCCTTGCGTGAGAGTAGCATAGCTATGTGGCACAATCATTGTATAAGAGAACTTTTGCTGTGAAAAGAAACAGTTACAGAGTGTTGCATCTATACTTATATTTATATTTTGAACTAAAATTATCTTTTTATTGAAAAGTCTTGTGTGATAATGTCTTAGTCCAACACATACCCTAAACAACTATTAGTTTAAACCTAACATTTATCACTTTAATTTATATAACTATCAGTTTAATCTAAACATCTATCAATTTGAACTAAAATTATTTTTTTATTGAAAAGTAACCCTGTATGACAAGTAACTTCTTATCTTATAGGGGGGTCATATCTATATAAGTGAACTATCTATGCAAAAAGTAACCCTCGTCCAACAGGTAATTTTTATCTTAAAGGAGTTTTTTCTATATAAGTGAATAATTTAGGGCAAAAGCTTATCGTCGTATCACAATAATTTATTTTGCATTCGTTTCAGGTAAGTATATGTGTAACACCAGACTTATACGGAGTCAAGTTTATTGTCACCAATGCGCATCAGGGCTAACAATTGTTCTCAATAACCAACACAAGTTCTTCCGGCGCATTTTGTCCTCACTCATGTGCACCCCGAAAAACTTTCCATGAGGTCATCCATCTTTGGACTACTCCCAACCAAAGATACTTAATTTTGGAGTAACTTAGGAAATAAACTCCTTAAAAAAATATACATCTTGTTGGAATGAGTAACCTGCCGAATTCCTTTTAAGCAATCATGAGGGGTATTACAATATTTGCTCTGACTTATCTCTCTTTATTACTCTCCTTAATTATCACATGGTCTGCTCATCTATGTGCTACTTCTATATGATGTTATTATAATGGAACGAAAAATATGTGGCAAAAAAAAAAAAATTGATGGGTACTAGTGTACTACATCAATTCACAAAATACAAGCCTTGCTACCTTAAGTGTACAATATATTCCACAAAACCTACTTAACCGATGTCATATGAATGGTGGACCCTCTTCTAACGCTCTATATTTCAATTAACTTTCTACTATTACCTTTTCTCATTTTATTAGAAAACCAACAACCTTCTAATATTTACTCTTGATATAACTATAGATAGTTGATCTCCAAAGAAATCTTATTATAACAGTTATATAATCACTTAAAATGTATTAATAATAAAAAGTGACCCTTTTAAAATAGAAACTGCGATAATTTCACCCTACGACTATCTCATTTGATATTCCTATATGGTCGAAAAAGTCTAAAAGGACATTTTGTGGATGGAGAGAAAATAGCAGTCAATCACTGCTACATGTCCACAACATCACTACTTGCAATAGTCCAAAGGACCTTCCTTCCTATGTTTTAAAATATCTTCTTTCACCTGTCATCTAGTGATTTTTGATGATGATGGGCAAATTTCATTATGTTTTTATTTCTTTATTGAGAAGAATGACCTCCCACACCTCATCCCATGTGATGTATTACGAAATTTATGCATTAATAGAGTCTTCACAGGTAAGCTTCACCATGCAGCAATCAAACTCTAGTCCCATAACAACTTATGGACCAAATAAAAAGTCAATCACCAATCTCACATACATAAACTTTTAGATATTTATTACTGCAGCGTCAACAACATTAAAAGCCTCTTTAAATACAGTATGTGTTAGGACTTAGTTGAAGAGAGATAATACACATACACCGAGTATACGTGGGACACACATACACTGGATGTATGTGTTACTACTAAAATGTATATTGTTACTAAAAAAATTACAAACTTACAATCATTTGAACTTGTTTTGTTATTGAACGATATTTGAATTTACATAATACATAGACGATTGAAATACTATATTTCAAATTGGATTTTATTACATGGTAGGGATGAAACTATAACATTATTTTTCTACAAACAAATTAAATAATTGAAAACGACAAGAAAATTTAGTAGAAATCAATTGTAGAAAAATGGTGAAGATGAATAAGATGAAGCTAATATATGAATAATCTGAAGAAAAAAAATTACAATTCTTTTTTTTAGTTTTAAACAAAGGATTCATACAAATTTAAACAAAGAAAATTTCATAAAACATAATTTTTAAACAAAGATAAAGAACAAATCATTAAAAACAAAATTATGTGTCGAAACATTGTAAGTTTGTACTCCAATAATTTTAGTAATAATATACATTTTAATAGTAACACATACACAAAGTATAAATTTTAGTAGTAACACATACACCCAGTGTATGTGTAGCCTTTGCCCTTAGTTGAAACCTAATAATATGTCATGTGATAATATTTTTATTTAATAAAAATAAATAAAATTGTATATATTGATAAGAAATGTAATTGTATAACTGTCTGCTTCTCAACTGAAATACTCCTTATTCTTTGGCACCAACAGAAATACATTTAAAGAAAAACATGTTACAGTATACGAAACACAGTCTAGACGATAGGGAGGGGGATAAAACCAAATCCTAGTGAGTGGTCTTATATTAGTGAAAGTAAAGGCTAACGAAAACTATAGATTTCTAAATTTTTTAACTTTTAAATGTCGAATAAGAGAGTTGTAGGCAGTATTTCAACTGAAGTTATAGGAAATAGCCACACATTTATGTCTTAAACAAGAAATCGGGGTTGACTCAAGTGATGAGCTTTCCTATTTTTCTTAGCAAAGTCTATGATTTAATTTCTATCTCAAGCATTTGCTTGGGATTTATGCAGGGATTGTGGTGTATGGTTGTAATTGACCTCTAAGTGGGGGCATGTGTGAGGGCAGCTAAAAAAATTTCTTATCTATTGAAAAAGAATTTCATGTTTTAAACAATAGATCGAATTCTGGGTGGGAGACTTGGGTTTAATTCTTATTGGGCTCTTCTTTAGATGTCTAACTATAAGATACGAGAGTACTCAAGTCTTATTTCAAAGTTACAAAAATGTCCCATAAACTCGTGTTTCTAAATATCCTGACATCTAAAATTTAAATGTTCTGTTTTTCCATGGAACATACTATTTCTTATCCACTCAAACTCTTTCTAACCCAACAAAACACTCATACCATGAACACTTCAACAAAGGCTGACATTCAAAATGAATTTAAATTTCAAAAGAACTAAACACTCGGACCAAACAAAAGGCAGCAAACAGTGACACATCTAGCATATTTTAAATTCTTAGAAACATGAAAAGTTAGAATCTCATGAATCTAATCAAACAATAACCATACTATAATCAAATAATATAGGCGGGTGGGATCTTGTTGAATGTGTATCCATATATATTTTCTCATTTGCTAAATGCCGCCATTTTTTTTCTTACTAACGCCATATATACATATATAAATACGTATATATGTATATCACTATTGAGATACTCTCCCTCTCTCTCACTCTCCTACTCTCCCACTCTCTTAACTCCGTGAGGCAAAGTTGGGCTCCGGTGAGGCACAATTTTCTCCGGCGGCACCATGAACTCCGATGAGGCGCAATTACTCCGGCGACAAAGTTGGGCCCTCTCTCCGGCCAACATAACTCCGGCAACATGAACTCCGGCAACCCCTCGGCTAATAACGAACTCCGGCGCAAGGGTAGTGTACAAATTCTAAAAATATATGCGGCGCGCCTAATTTAGGTGCCTGCACCATGGTGGGGCGCCTAAATTAGGCGCGCTGCACCATTGGTGGGGCCTGCACCATTTGTGGCGCCCCACACGTGGTGCAGGGCGCTAATTTAGGCGCCCACCAATGGTGGCACCTAAATTAGGCGCCTGCCCTAACTTTGCCCTTTTTTTTAAAAAAAAAAAAGAAAAAAACAGAGGAGAGAAGGGGTGGTGGTGATGATTTGTCGGTGTACGGTGGTGGTGGTGTGTCGGTGTACGGTGGTGGTGGTGGTGCCGTCGAGAAGAAGATGGTGATGGTGGTGGTTGTGGTGGTGGTGTCGTCTTTTGAAATTGGAGGAGGAGGGGTTAGGGAAGTGAGTCAAGGGGAGGAGAGAGAAAAGAATTGGAAGTATATAAATACAGTATAAAAATACTATATTTATGGCGTTAATAGGAAATTTTAGGGCGTTGTTTAGCAAAACCCTATATTTTTAATATATCAATTTTCTCAAAAATCTTACTTATTATACCTAATTAAATATATAATTATTCAAAGTTATGTCTTGACAAATGTACAAAGAGCAATGGTACGAGTAAAAAAACCATCAAATAATGAAAAAGAAAGAATTAATTACCTGAATAGGATTAAGCTTTCTAGAGTAAAAAGCATCAGTAGTCTCAGGTACACCATGATAAGTCCGACGCATCTTGGCACAAGTCCTAGAATCTCTAACACAAGAACTAATCTTGAGCCAATAACTTTGATCCGAAACTTTCCTCTGGAGCCAACCCGAATAGTCTTCCAAATTGTATTCAGCATAGGCCCGGTTCATGACGGGTCGACCCGACCCTTTATCCGTAACCGCATAAGCAAAGATGATAAAACCAATCAAAGCAGCAATAATAAAGAACATGGCCCACATGTAGAGGTACATAAGGAAAGTATTTCTATAACATGAACCAGCAAAACCAGCTAAAGATACCACCATTAAAGCAACACCAATTATGATTAGTGGCCATTGAAGAAATCTCATACAGTCTGTTGAACTGGCTTTGCTACTTAACCATATTCCTCCTGCTAAAATTGGGATTGACAGAAGAAACGTTAGGAAGTTTATAACTCCTATCATATGGTTGCTAGCCCTCATTTTTTTTATTTTTTTTTGGTTTTTTTTGCTGTGATTTAATCTAAATCCAGATTGTGGGTTTTTATGGGTGTATTATGTGAAGCAGTCAAGCAGAGGAAAGAAGTTGAGGTTGCTTTTGTGGGAAATTGGAGGTATTTGAGTATTTAATTGAAATGAGGTTTTGGGGGTTAATTTGTTTTTGTGTATGGTGTGGTGTGAAGGATGGAGGTGGGTGGGTGCTTTATTTGTTTTTTGAGAGTCGAGAAGTGTAGCTTACTAGCTTGTCTATATATGGTAGTGCTAGATGCACGGTTTGCGGGGTTAAATAGGATTATTTTATGAAGCGGGGTTATAGTGGACGGTGATGTTTTATCATGGCTTCTTCCGGGATGGAGATGGATGATGGATCATCTATCATCAGCTTAATTCGATTTTATTAAGCGGGTGAAAACCCGAGATAAATGGTTGAAAAGCGGGTGGCGGGTGAAGCGGGTGATGAATGCAGCCATGCAGGTGAGATTTTTTTCATCTGTCATCCGACCCATTACCTGCTTAACACCCACCCATTATTCATACTATCAATTACACATGTTTTATTTACTTATTTTATTAAACTTTTTAATTGAAAATTTTAACAAATAGGTATCTTATGACATAATTTTTTTGTAAAAATTGTAATATACCTCCTCACCCGTTAAACACACGACGCACCCGTTCAATTGGTGGATGACGGAAGGGTGGATGCGGGTGGAGCGGATGAAGCTCCACCCTCCTCTAACCCGATCCATTTCCATCCCTATCCGAGAGACTAAATATTAACACTCATCTCATTTATAACCTATGTAAAGAACATGTTCGCCAAAGGTAGATGTGGTTGTAGTTTTTAAGGAGGAGATGATGCAGATACACGAGGTGTATGTGCGACAATAACATAAACCACCATTAGAAAACAAGCCACTTCACCATAGCAAAAAAAGGGAGGGGAGATGGATTGTTTTATGGGGGGATTTCACAGGTTGGGGCCAAAAAGCCCAAAACCCCACCTTTGGTGTAAAGTTGGCAGTAGAGTTTCATTGAGAATGTAAAATTTTTAGAGAAGAATTTTTTTTTCGATGTCCCTGGTAATTAAGTAAATTAACTGAACATTATAGTAACTTTTCGAGCCAAAGTGAACTTCCGGGAAAATAAAGTGAAACCATTAACACCGATCAATTTTTCGAAAAAAAGTTTCCAGCAAGCATAGTTAAACTTATCTTAAGAAGCTAAATATTGTTCAACAATAAAGTTAAGGAAAAATTGACAATATGGGTCTCAACTTTGGGCGATAATTTTTACAATGCCTAAACTATTGATTAACACTGTGTGAGTCCCTACTTTAGGGTGCTTAACTTTTAGTGGCCTCGGTGACTTGAAATTGATGATTTCTTTTGAAAAATCTCACCTAGTTCCTACTTCTCTTCCTCAATTAACCATCTGGTGTGACCCCCATTTTACAAGCTATGACCTATTAATCCAGTTTCAAGTCACTAAGGTCCGCTAAAAGTTAAGACCCCCTAAAGTTGGGACCTACACAGGTTAATCAATAGTTCAGACCTTTTAAAAATTATCACCCAAAGTTGAGACCCCTATTGTCAATTTTTCCTAAAATTAATCGGCCAGTGAATTTATAGCATGAGAATCGCATCATAGCATTCCTTCTTCTCCGGCGAGAAAAATGGTGGTCGAAAACTTCATTTGAAGAGCAGGAAACAAAATTATTTCATCCATCTATCGTGCAAAAGTGGTAAGCATATGTAACCTTGTATATTCCATGATAACTTGAATTATTTTTTTTGTAAAATTAAGTAAAATTCATGAACTTGCTGAGCTCAATATACCGATTAAAATATATATTAGATAATGATGAGAGTAGAAGAATAGTGAATACCCAATTTATCTAGTAGTTCAATAGTTATGTTTTGATGATGAATGGTTATTCAAGTATTTCGATATACTATAGAAGATGACAGAATGACGACGAAAGTTTTTAGGATTTATAGCTTATGACCAGTAGTGTTGATTCATTATTTTGCCATTTATATTAATATCACAATGATTTAAATAGTAACTAAATATAGCTTTAATTAATGACAATGTAATAGATACCATAGAAGGATAACGAGAATCCACCATTGATCTTAATCAAAGTTTGCTTGAAGAACAAGTACATTTAGACTTGAATGAGGAAGTAGTTTCAAATGTAATAGATTTAGCAGAAGAAGAAGTGCACTTGGACTTGAATGAGGAAGTAGTTTCAAATGTAATAGAAATAGCAGAAGAGTAAGTACTTTTGGACTTAAATGAGGAAGTAGTTCCAAATGTAATAGAAATAGAAGAAGAAGAATAAGTATTACATGTGGACTTAAATGAGGAAGTACTTCCAAATGTAATAGATATAGAAGAAGTTTTACATGTGGACTTAAATGTGAAAGTACTTCCAGATGTAATAAAAATAGAAGAAAAATAAGTTGACTTAAATGAGGAAGAAGTTCCAAATGTAATTGAAGTAGAAGAAGAAGATGATTTGAACTTAAATGTGGAAGGAGTTGAGCCAATGGTAGGAATGTATTTCATTTCAGGTGAAGAATTTGCCAAGCATTGTCACAAGTATGCTTATAAAAAAGGAATTGAGTTTTTTGCTAGATCAACTTCTTTGATAGAGGAGTATAAGGAGCAAGGGGTCAAAGAATAGGGGGCCAGAGATAAAGAGCCAAAGTACCATATGATGAAAATAATAAGATTTTTTGTAAGAAGGGGGGATTAGAACAATCTAAGGGATCGATTGTTACAAGTTGTAAAGTGTATGTTGATGCACACATGAAAAATGAAAAAATTGTGATATGCACTTGTAGTCTAGATCACAATCATGACTTTGCTCTGTTGTGCAGCCAATTTATGGTTAAGTATAGGAGTATTGATGAGACAACTTTTGATAAAATGGTGACCAATGACGTGGCGGGTATATCTTTATCAAAGAACTTCAATGCAATGTTGGTCGAATAAGGAGGGTATGAGAACCTATCATACAATCAAAGGGACTTTCGGAATGCAGTAAACGTCCATCGTCGTAAGTCCAAAATTAAAGGAGATGCATCTGCTCTTGAGAAATACTTTGAGAAGATGACTAAAATCAACAGTGAATTTACTTTAGCATCGAGAAGGATGAAGACGGGAGGTTGATGAATGCATTTTCGTCTTATGCAAGGAGCAGACTGCATGTAAAGAATTTGGAGATATAATCACCTTCGACACCATCTTTCTGTGCAACATGTAAGTTTCTTTCAAAATCAAAGTCTACGTAATTAAACAAATTTTTAGTATCAAAAATGATAAATTAGTATCCCTTGGCACCTGTTAGCTAGATTCCATTTCAAAGTAAAGTACACTTTGTTAATCAATAATTTAGTATAAAAAATGATAAATTAGTATCTCTTGATACCTGTCAGATAGGCTCCATTCAAAAATAAAATACACGTAGTTAAACAATAATGTAATATCATAAATGATAAATTATTATATTCTGCCACATAATATATAGTTGTATATGTAAGTTCAGAACAGTATTATGCGTGTTTATTCTTAAGACATTAAAAAAGTATGGTTGTTGAACAGGTATCAAATGTCTTTTGCTAATTTTGTTGGCTTAAACCATCACATGAAATCAATTGGGTTTGCAGCTTCAGTGATCTCAAACGAAGACGCAGAGACATTCGTATGTGTTTTTGAGGAATGACTATCATGTATGAGTAAAGCCCCAAGAGGTATCCTCATTAATCAATGTAAGGCCCTTGGAAAGGGAGTTGCTACTGTATTTCCAGGAGTCCCCCATGGTGGCACATACTTCAAAATGCCTGGAAGAACTTAGGACATTCTCGAAAAAATTTAAAAGATATTAAAGAGTGCATGCTTATCATTGTCCATGATTCACTTTCCACAACAGAGTTTGATGAAGCATGGGGGCGATTGTAAAAAAATTTAAACTGCAAGATCATCCTTGGATGAATGATGCATTTGAAATGAGGAAAGATGAGCTAGTAGTGTAAAAGCCCCTACTTCCGAGTTGCTAGCTAATCACACTTAATATACACAAATCTCAATTAACACTTAATAAACCTCGAATTTACATTTACTCGCAGCGGAAACATAATCTTTTCTACGACTGGATCTGTCGGTTAGGGTCCCCAACATGACAACTTCAAAACCAAAATATTGGATTACATAATACTTTACTCAATCCCAAATAATAATACACATAATTCTCATATAAGCACTTGAGTACTAACAACTTATACTCTAAATACAACTTCTGAATCACTAATCTAACTACAACTTCATAACCAATCCCGCACTTAAGATCCACTTCGAGCCTCCAACACAAACCTGCAAATTACAAAAGAAAATAAAAAAGTAAAACTAAAATGAGCGGAAATCTCAATAACTCTGCTTCAGCCCGTCAAAACGGTTTAAGTTCGCAAACATTTTTATGCAATGATCAAACTTAGTGATTGTTCAGAAAATCATTATTTAGATACACCGCTGGCATAGCTCAATCCCTTAACACAAATCGCTGGCAAGTACAAGCGTTGGCATAAACTCAACGTAACATAATATAACACAAAATTCGACCTTCTCTAGTCTAAATTGAACTTATATCTGAATCATTTCCTCCACATGTACCTTGCCTACTCTTCCTCTTAGTTCATAAGCTAAGCCAGGTAAAACAAATACAAAATCTTATTTTGTCATTATCATACCCAAATCATATTTCAAGAGACATAAACATTTCCGAACAATTCCAATAACTGAACAAAATTATAATTCCATAATCATTCAATAATAAGTGCCACAACTCAACACATGTAGATGCATCTATAACCATGGCCATGACTATAAACGATATACGATATTAAAAAAAACCAACACACATACACATGCATGTAAATACATTTTACTGAATATAAATGTTACCTTAATTGCAAACCAATTTCTCTACTAACAAGCGTCCAAGCACAACACCAGTTAACCTTCAAGAATAATAATCCCGATCCCCAATATACCTTGAGCTCCATAATCAATATCCATAGTCATATCACCAATAACAATAAGAATCATATACAATCCATAAATTTTATACATGAAAACTAATCTATTTCACTCTTATAATATAAACTCATTCATAATCTCATTCAATGCCCATTCTTTACACATACTAAGTAGTATGTGCACCTTAGGAGCTAACTAGGATTCTTCAATAGTTCTCTACAACAGAAACTACTCTAATCAAACCCTTTTCTTCAAAGATTCTAAAACTGATTTTTATAAACTAACTTGAGAAAAATCTGAACTTGTATTATAAAGCTTCAAAGTAATTCTCCAACCATTACACAGGGAGGAAAAATTTTAATCTTTAACTTCAACATACTTATATGAAAAACTAATTTTGCAAACCATATAAGTAAAACAACACTTAAAACAATGACTAAATTATCATTTAACACCAAGTAAATTTAGCTACTAGATTTACTTATTTCAACAAGAAGCTGATTTTCTCAAATCTAACTTAAGTCTTGTAAAGTAATAATAGAACAAAGATAAATTTTCTTTTGAGAGCAAAATAATTTTACCTTCCACTAGCTTCCTCAAAATAGAATTGCAGCTGAACATAAGAAGATGAGCAGAGCGTAACAACCGACAAGGAGGTTGTAGCAGCAACGGTTCGTCACCACGGCAGCAGCGCCACCACACAAACGAAGCATAGTATGGGAAAACAGTGGGCGTCCTACACCACGTCATGGCAGCAGCGCAACCAAAGAACAACACCGACAGGAAGCGGCACCCTGGTCTCGAACAACAACAACCAACGGGAGAAATCTGATTAAGAGAGAGAAGAGCGGCGGCAGCGATAGCGCGCAACGATGGAGAGATGGCATCCCACGTAGGAGAACTAGCCGGAATTTGATGGAAGCTGGAGGAAGAAGAAGAGACGCGTGAAAAGAACAATTTTGGGGTCTTGGACTCTTGGGGTTTCTTTTAGTCCCTTTTGTTTTGGACTTATTTTCACTTCAGTTCAGTTACTCTATGCATTTCAGTTTTTCTCAGTTTAGATTCTCTTAGTTCAAAAGAACACGGTCTTATTCCCCTTAAAGGAAGATGGAAGATTGACAACAAAGCAAAAATGTGGCATATTCCACAAATGCCACGAAGGAGAGGAGACTTACATAAGTTTTTTTCTTCTTTTTTTTTTTTTAAATTTAAAAATGGATTTTTATTTATTTTTACCACCTTATAAGTAAGTTGTTTTACGCTTTACCACCTTTTGTTTTTTTTTCAATTTTACCACTTAGACACCAAATTTTGAACCCCTTTTTCGGATAAATAAAGATTTTGAAAAGAAATAAAAATAACGAAAACCGTCATGCATCGTGGAGCGCGCACCCCGTCACGTGTATGTTTCGCCCCGGAACGTGAGTTTCATTCCATGGTGTGGTCTTTCATTTTTACGTGTTTGTCGCACAATTGCAGTTTAGAAATATAATTTTCCGAAAATCGTAGTCAACGACTACCACCATCGATTTCAATAAAATGATTCGTAGTGTAATCATGCTCGTCTTTAATAATTTGACGAGTTTTCGTTAATTGTTTTAAGTTAATTTTTGAAAAACAGAAAAACAAGTCACATTTAGGCGTCGGGATTTTAATCGTATTCCAAAACCGGTAGTAATCAGTTTTCTTGTCATTGTTCACTGAATAAAGAATAAGAATATATTCTTTATCCACTAATCACATCATTTATCCATTAGTTAGAGAATAAGAATCATGAAAAGGAGTGAGAATAAGAATCAAATCCCATGTGTAAGAGGCAAGAATCCTGATTTTTTCCGGTGGATTCGAGTGTGCGCCAGGCACACGATCATTCGCTAGACGCATGATTGTGCGCCTAGCGCAGAACATTGTCCTACGCCAGACACAGAGCCATGCGCCTAGCGCACGGAGCTGTGCCTAGTGCAGGCTCCTGCGTTTGGCGCAGTGATCTAATCAGTTTCGTTTTTCACTTTTTTGATGCATTTTTTACGTATTAGGATGTATTTAGGGAAGAATATTTTCTGAAAATCTGATTTTGCCTCATTGATGAGAAAATCCAAAAAGAATAAGAATAGTTGTGTTTCCAAAGAGATTTGATGATGTCATTAGGGTGAGGTCATTAGAGTGATGTCATTAGGGTGATTAAGGATGGGAAAAATCAGATTTTTCGGGTTAAAAATATGATTTTCTACTTCTTTGAAACCCTAGTTCATCTACCTCATTTCCCTATAAATACCCTCCTTTTTTTTTACTTCAAACCAAGTTGAGCTAAAAACAACTCAACTTCACAACTTCTCTCAATACTAGTCTCATCTTCTCTACTTTCTTCCTCTAAAAAATCTCATTCAAGAAAAAGAAAGTAAAAGTTAGGAAAGTAATTAGTAAGTAAAGAAGTTCATCAAAAGAAAAACACAAAAAAAGGGTTTAAGTTAGTAATTAAGTGGATTTAGAAACTCACTTAGAAATTAAAAAAATCACAAAAAAAGGTAGAAAACTTTGCAAAAGGAAGTACATCATTGAACTAGCAAGGTAAAGTTGAAGCTCTTGTTATTTTCTTGATTATCTTCTTAATCACATACTAACTTTCTCCTTGTTTCTTCTTATCATTTTTTTTATCTTTGGAGTGATTTGGGTATGGGAAGTCCTAATAGGTTCCCAACCTAAAATCACCCCACATAGAATAGTCAACTCTAATGGGGAGACTCTTAGGAAACAATGTGTTTATGTGATTTTCCTTAATCAAGTTGTTGTTCATCACCAAAAAATATTTTCATAAAAAATTTCAAGAAGAGTTGTGCGTAAACACAGGCCCGTTCCTGACATTTTATAGGCCCGGGGTGAAACAAGATTAAAGACCCCTTTAATATAAAAAAAAACTGGTTCAAAACTTATATCACCCACATGATATATTAAAGTATTAAGAAACTAGGTACTATCCGAACTATGCTCGATTTATATATATATGTACGTGTGTATGTATGTATACAGAGGTGGAGATAGCTGGGGGGACATAGGGACATATGTCCCCCCACTTTAAAAAAATAATTTCATGTTTTTTTTTTAAAACACAAATATTATAAGGTGCACCAGCGTAGAGAGATGCGGAAACAACTTAACTATCTCTAACTGCTCAATGTTATTATTCATCATATATATATTAGGGTACAAGGATACCTAATTACCATAAATACATTAGGTTAATTATGTATACAAAGATACTACACATATTTACAATATGTGTACTCTAACACTCAACAAAACCGAAAAGGCTAAAGAAGGTCTGACAACAAGAGAGAGAAAAAAGGAGGCTAAGGAAAAAGAAAATGCAGTAGCCTAGCCTCTGCAGTAGGTGGCAGTAGGAGACCCCAAGCCAGTATCAAGCAAAACGATTTAGGATGCTGAACTTTTGATGTTTCGGCAAGTTCTGTATGCTTGGGCGGTTGGGCCCCTTTAATGTCTGGGCCCTGGGCGATTGCCCCTCTGGCCATACCCCAGGGCCGGGCCTGCATAAACATCTCCATAAAAAAATGTGATGCTGTAATAATAATCAGTTTTAATTTCGTACTTTATTTCATTTTTCGTTTGCCTTAACTAAATAGTTAATAGGATGTAATATTTTTCCTATGAATTGCAAGATGTTTCCAGCAACTGGGCTTTGAAATTTATAAAAAAAGAATTTCGTATAAATAATTAAAAATCATACATCTTTGTTGTGCAAAACTGATTTTGTCCAGTACCACATAAGCTTGTCTTGTTAATAAAGTTTAAAATAAAATCATTTAGATAAAACTAAAAACATCAAGTTTGAAGAAAACATCAGTAGCTTTCCAAGAATGTAAAAATCATGTTCATATGAATTTTATATAATTTTATATCATTTTTAGAAAAACGTTCATGTAAATCGCTAAATTCCAAAAAACTGATTTTCTCTTCAGTTAAGAAACTAAATAAAAAAGGGTCTTAAAAGTGTCTAATTTAAGTGAAAATTTTCAGTCTAGTCTTTCATGTCTAGAATTTTCATACCAAAATTCACTTCAAAATAAGTTCAGCAAGTTGGATTTCAAAAAATAAATTTAATAAAGGTCATGTTTTGACCAGTTTGAGTATAAAATTCACCATAATTCAAATTATCAGTAAAAGCTTGTAAAATTTTAACACAACATAAAGAACTCACAGACCTATCCATAGATGTATCACATGCTTAATTTAACGCTTTGTACAGAAAGTTATGATTTTTACAAGTCAGTACAAGAACAAAAGTGCAATCTGGAAAATGAAATAAAGTGATTAACTTAACTTTCATAAAAAAATTTGTTTTCTTCATACGAAAATGTTAATTAAAAATCGTGAATTTTTAAGTTTCTCTTAAAATGTCTCATTTTATCATGTAAATAAAAATCAATAAAAATTGTCATAAAAAATCAATATAAAGAAGTTAATTAATCTTTAACTTTCACAAATTCACAAATAAACATGAATTCCAAAGCCCATTCAAGGAGATGAAGATCAAGGAGCATCATGGTGAAGATCAAGATTGAAGATTTGTATAGATCATAGATTTTGTACATATTGTTGTAATAATAATTTCTTTCTAAATAGTTATTACATCACTCATAATTAAAAAAAAACATGGAGATGTTTATGCATAATTTTCATAAATAATTCCACAATTCTTTTTAATAAAATGAGCAACCAATATAAATATTACATGTTGGGCCCAATATATCATAGTATATGAATTAAATGACCCAATCTCAATCAAGAGGAAAAATTGCAAATCTAACTAAGTTAAATTGTATGATGATCCATCTTACATTTTAAAAATGTGTTCTCCATTTTCAAATGGATTAATCATATAATTTGACATAATTAGATTGGTAATTATGATCTCCGAATTTATTTTAGGCCGTTTCACGTGTCTCGCTTTAAATGCCCAAATTCCAATTAGCCAAACACAATCTCCAAATTCGATCCCAAATTAATCATTTCTCTCTAAATGACTTAATAATCTTCAATTAAGATTATTCCTCAAAAAGCTTTCAATTAGGAAGCAAACCTCTTTTCCCAAGACCTCTTAAAAATTATAAATGTGATCACTAATTAAGGTGGTTATTTCAATCCTTGATTAATCGCTAATTAAGGTGATTAACTCAAACTCTTCATTTAATGACTAATTAGAGTGATTATCTTAAACCTTAATAATCGCTAATTAGGGCGATTAACTTAAAATCTTCATTTAATCACTAACTAGAGTGATTATCTTTAACCTTAATAACCGCTAATTAGGGCGATTAACTTAAAATCTTCATTTAATCACTAACTAGAGTGATTATCTTAAACCTTAATAATCGTTAATTATGACGATTATTTTTCTCATTTAATCACTAATTAGAGTGATTATCTTAAACCTTAATAATCGCTAATTAGGGCGATTAACTTAAAATAATCACTAACTAGAGTGATAATCTTAAACCATTAATTAGAGTGATTATCTTAAACCTTAAATAATCACCAATTAGGGTGATTACTTCTTAACCTTCATTGTTAATCACTAATCAAGGTGATTATCTTTCCTCTTAAGTTTAGTCACTAATTAGGGTGATTATTCTAACCTCCATTTCTAATCACTAATCAAGGTGATTATCTTGATCCTCTTTCATATTTAATTGCTAATTAAGGTGATTATCTTAACCTCATTTCAATCACTAATTGGAGTGATTACCTCATTTCAAATAGATTTGTTTAATTCTAAAAGGTGAGTTATTCATAATCTATTATTCTTTCCTTTTCTTCCCCAACGGAATTGGCCATTTAGGGTGAGACATAAGATCGAACTACGATTGTTTTGATCCATGAGTGGATTCCAATTCCGCAATGATTGGTACGTAGTGCAACTTCAGTACTCAAACATACCATGTACAAATGATATATTGGTCCTAAATAAAAATGGTTGATGTGTATATGTGCAAACTATGTGATTTTCTTCTTTTTAATAGCCATGATTACTTTAAAATGGAAAATAACGCATTTAGTAAGAGTCCGTTCTATAGAACGGAAGAGGAGACGAGTTCCAGACGTTCACACCTCTTAACCTAAGCCCCGAACCCTATCTCATGGTATGAAAGACCAATTTAAAAAAAAGCCTTATCCATATGAAGTCATCATCGTTTTAAATGATATTTCTTGAAGTTGATTTTAAAATGATTTATTAAATATATATGTCCCTATTCAGACATTAATAGGGTGACAACTTTAAAGTTTTTTAAAACACATAGTCCAATGCGAAACTTTTGTGGGATTCAGACCGTTAATTAAGACAGTCAAAAATTGGATACCACAGGCTGGCGACTCTGCTTGGGACATACTTCCACTTGAAGTATATGAGGGTTAAACCTGAACAATGCGTTATTTTCCATATGTATATATAATAAAAAAGTTAATCATGGCTATTCACAATTTAATTTTTGTATATAGCATGCTTATGTGAAAATTACGTGTGCTTGGTAGTTTATCGATCCATATACGTGCACTCTTTTTAACCATTTTCTTATTATGTCTGATACCTCTGTCTATTGGCAAGGGTCAGAATTTTAGAATGACAAATTAATGAATTAAGGGCGTAAAACCTACATCCGCGAGCTATTGCGACCGGCTCTGTCAGGAGCGTCCACCCTCGATGGACACAATAGAAGTGACTCGAGGCCACTTTAACATAATCTCCCCCTAAATGAATCACCTTTAGTTGACTTTTAGGAGACAAGGATCAATGCACAAATGTCCTTTATTTATTTTAGTTATTGAATAATGTGAAAAAATTTCAAAAATTCCTCAGTCCGTTTTCAGTCGGTTAATATTTCAGTAATCATTAACTGTAGCTGAATTGCTGCAGAAATGATTATTGAAATATTAAGAGTATTCTTGTTTATTTATCACAAGTGTTGTTGTAGCCTAAAAGAACTACGGCTCCTCTAGAGACACTTGGGTCCATCAGGGCCGTACACGTGTCCTCTTATAATAAATAAAGGAAAAAAGATTTAAACCCTTGGGTTGGGTTGTATCCAGTTGGGAGAAAAGCTTACTTTTCTGGCCCAAAAGTTAGTCAGAGCCCAGCTCCTTGAAGGTGGCTGCAAGTGATTGGTTGATAAACTCTCACAAATCCTAGCTTGCCAAGTGTCATGGTCTGATTGCTTAGCCAATCAGATGCCACTATTCTAGGGCAATTTTTAAGGATAACTGTCATACCACAATCACTATAAATACCCCTGAATCAGGAGAAAGATCATTCAATGCAAACAGTGTAAACTTACTCTGAAGAAATACTCTCACTTTCTCTCTCTATCTCTACTTTCTCCTTACAACTCCTGATATCTGACTTAAGCTTTGGAGGGGGAACCACCACCCAAACCTCCAGGGTGGATCCCTTTTTGCAGGTTCGGGAACGAAGCTCAGGCTCGGACCAAGCAGATTCAGACATTGTTGCACAAGTCTCTCCAAGTGAAGAACATCTAAGGGATACTAGTTTACTTGCTAGACAAGAAGGCTCAACATGTAGCTTACTTGTTGGACAAGCATACTAAACATTTGGCGCCGTCTCTGGGGAGGCGCAACGATGACTGACTGTCAATCGTCCAACGTGGCTAGAAATCGAAGTTTTCAGATCAATGTCGAAGATACAGTAGACCATGAGAGACCGCCTCGAGGAAGTGATAGGCTTCCGTCCATCATCAATGTCCCTGGACAAAGCCAAGTGCCTGTTATACAGGAGAATCTTGAACGTCCAGTGAATGCTGCCCATCTTGAGAACGTCTTGAATGATTTTAAGATGGCAGCCGTCGTCCAGGAACAGATCAAGAGCAACATGTTGTTTTTTCGTATAAATCCGGAGCCAGCAGCTAGCAATCCAATTCCTCTAAGGGGGGGTTCCCAGGAGAACCGTGCAGGTCCAAGTCGACTTGTTCATCAGGAACCCTCTAGGAGAACAGCTAGAGAAAAGCAGCAAGAAGTTAGTGAGCAGCGAAGGAAGATGGACTGGAACCTGGTGGTTAGGACCCATGATAATGTTCGTCCAAATGGGCACCGAATGGAAACCGATGCCAGGGAATACCTCGAGGCAAAGAAAGCTGCTGCATTACAACGGTCAGCCACAGGGTCTACACCGTACTTGAGAGACCCTCCTTTGAGGATACCGTCCAGAACAGAAGGAAGAAGTCTGGGCCCTTCTCTTGTTCGTCCAAGACAAGAAAAAACGGTGGTTCAACCCATGGTTTATAGGCGTCCATCCCCTGCAAACACTTCATCTAACGCTGTGTTGAAAGAACACAGAAAGGAGTTCATACCCATCGAGGGACAGCGGGGAGCCCTCCGGATCAACTGGCCGACCCCGTTCTCGGTCAGGATCATGGAAGCGTCCCCCTTCCCAAAGGTAAAACTTCCTATCATAGAGCCCTTTAATGGAACAACCGATCCAGACGATCACCTATCCGCTTATAAGCATCAGATGTACGTCCAAGCAGTGGATGATGCTACATGGTGTAAGAACTTCCCGGCTACTCTGAAAGGAGTAGCTCAGAAGTGGTTTAACAATCTCCCCCCTAATTCAGTCAACAATTTTACTGAGCTCAGTTACCTATTCACTAGTCACTTTGTTGCCAATCGGCAAGAACGGAAAACAAGCATGCACTTGGGTAAAGTCGTCCAAGGACCCAAGGAAGCCCTCAGAAGTTTTGTTAAAAGATTTAATCTAGAAGCCCTTCAGATTCAAGATCTCAATGCTGGTGTGGCCTTTGGCGCCTTTATCAGGGGACTAAGGCCAGGAAGTTTTAAGTTCTATCTTGTTAAGAAGACTCACAACTCTTGCCGAGGCTTTAAGGGAAGCCGAAGCGTTTATACACGCCACTGAAGTGTGTGCTGAGGCAAAGCATCTCGAGTCCAAGAAGCCTGAAGAGGTTGCTCAACCAAAGAAGAGCAACCCCAAAAAGGCAGAGACTTGGGCCATAACCACTACCACTACTTCGTCCAGGAGAAGCAAGAGGAAAGAATCTGAGCCTTCTTCATCCAACCCCATCGAATTCAGCAAGGACCAATACTCCATTCTCATGAAGATAAGGACCAATATGAGCTGAAGGCTCCAGCTGAGATGAAGACTCCTTACAGAAATAGGGACAAGAGCAAATACTGTCACTTTCACAAGGACTGGTCATGAAACCAATGAATGTAAGCACCTTAAGAGGGCTTTGGAGGATCTAGCTCGAAAAGGAAAGATGAACTCCTATTTGCCTCAAGGGGGAAGGAAGTTTTAGAGGAAGGATGATCGGCAGACCAAGAAGAAGGAGAGTGAAAGTACTGACGAGGATGTCGTCCTTGTTATCTCAGGAGGGTTTGCCGCTGGAGGACCAACCAATAGAGGTCACAAAAACTATCTCAGGGAGCTCGGCCAGGTCTTGCTAACTGATCAGACAAAGGACGAGCCCTTCCCAAAGGTGGTGGTTAGTGAGCAAGATCGGGGGAAGCTGAGGACTCCCCATGATGACCCTTTGGTTGTAGAAATGAAGATAGCAAACTTAAGAGTAAGAAGAATTCTGATTGACACCGGAAGCTCGACAGACATCATTAGTGCATATTGCTTGTCTAGATTGAAGTTTGATGAGAAGAACTTAGTCCCCGTCCATCATCCCATCATAGGGTTTGGGGGAGGAGTCATCCATCCCATGGGAACAATCACTTTGCCTGTCCGAGTTGGAGAGAAGGATGCCTCCAGGACTTTGTTTATCAAGTTCTTGGTTGTCCGAGATTTGACAGTCTATAATGTCATACTTGGACGACCAACTCTGAATCATGTTAAAGCTGTAATAGTAACTCACTTGATGCTTATGAAATTTGAATGTGATGGTGGCAAAATTGGCTCCATGTATGGAGATCAGCAGGTGGCTAGGGAATGTTACCTAACAACCCTCAAGCCGTCGTCATGGAAAGCAGACAATGAAGACCAAACGAAGACCGCTGGCGGAAGGAGCCCGTCTGAATTTGGGTAAGATAAGACGAAGGTTGCTGGAGAAAGGAAGGCGTCCGAAACTGTAAAGGACCAAGTGGCCTCGCTGAGAATGGCTATTGAGAGTCCTCAGACGCCGGTTGCTCCCTCAAGGAAAACGTCTGAGCATCTCCCCAGCAAGAAAAGGAAGTATGAGCCCATCAAGGAAGAGCCACCCTCGTCTGAAGAAGTAATGGCCATTATGGGGCTGGAATTAGAACGTCCAGAGCCGGTGGAAGTCCCAAAAGATGTCTGTTTGGACGAGGCTAGTCCAGAAAGAACCTTGAAGATTGGGTCTTCACTCTCTCCTGATTTGAGGAGCCTCTTAATTAGCTTGCTGAAAGAATTTCAAGACGTTTTTGCTTATTGTGTTGAAGAAATGCCTGGAATTGATCCAGAGATAGCAGTCCACCGGCTGAATGTTGATCCATGTTTAAAACCTGTTCGTCAGAAGAAAAGGCATTTAGGACCGGCCAGGAACCAGGCGGTCGACCAGGAAGTTCAGAAGTTGTAGGAATCAAAATTCATCGGAGAGACTTATTATCCAGAATGGATAGCGAATGTAGTCATGGTGCCAAAGCCTAATGGCATTTGGAGGATGTGTGTGGACTACACCGATCTCAACAAGGCTTGTCCCAAGGACAGTTTTCCCTTGCCTAAGTTGGATCGACTGGTAGACTCCACAGCCGGCCATGCTTCGTTAAGCTTCATGGACGCATATTCAGGCTTTCATCAAATCCCCATGTGGTTAGAAGATCAGGACAAAACGTCATTCATTACCGAGAAAGGGCTGTATGGCTGGCTAAGGATGCCTTTTGGCCTCCGTAATGCACCAGCCACCTTATAAAGATTGATTAATACTGTCTTTCAGTCACAGTTGGGAAGAAACATGAAAGCATATATTGATGATATGATAGTCAAGAGTCGGCAAGAGGAAGGTCATGTTGGTGATTTGAGAGAAACTTTCGAAACTCTCAGAAAATACAAGCTAAGATTGAACCCCAGCAAATGTGTTTTTGGAGTTTTGTCTGGGAAGTTCCTAGGCTTCTTAGTAGATCAGAGGGGAATAGATGCCAACTCTGAAAAGATCCAAGCTATTCTAGACATGAAATCTCCGTCAAAGATAAAGGAAGTTCAGCGATTGACGGGTTGCTTGGCTGCCCTTGGACACTTTTTGTCTAAGTCGGGCGACAAGTGCCATCACTTTTTCGCTACTATCAAGAAGAAGGCCAAGTTTGAGTGGACAACAGAAGCTGAGCAAGCGCTTCAGCAAGTCAAAGATCACCTTCGTTAGCTGCCTAGGTTGGTCGATCCAGAGGGGAGAAACTGTTTGTATACTTGGTCGTGTCCACTCAGCCGTGAGTCTTTGTTCTGGCTGGCTGAAAGAGAGTCCGTGCAAGTTCCAATATACTTTGTGAGTCATGTGCTCAAGGATGCGGAAAATAGGTACACTCCAGTCGAGAAGTTTGGATTGGCCCTCGTCATGGCTAGCAGAAAGTTAAGGCCCTATTTCTTGGCTCACAATATACTCGTCTACACTGACCAACCCTTGAAGCAAGTTTTGCAAAAGATGGAAGCTGCCAGACGGATGTTGAAATGGGCTGTTGAGCTTAACATGTTCGATATATCTTTTGAACCAAGGAAAGCCATTAAGGGGCAAGCTTTGGCAGATTTTATAGTTGAGCTTACTCGGCCAACTATAGAACCAATACTTGATCCAGCTGAAGGGAGGAAGCATTGGACGCTCATAGTTGATGGATCGTCCACTGTCAATGGATGTGGGGCAGGAATCATCTGTCAATCTCCAGAAGGAGACAAGTTTGAATATGCGCTTAGATTCCAATTCCAAGCGTCTAATAATGAAGCTGAATATGAAGCACTTCTAGCTGGAATCAAATTGTGTAAAGCGACAGGAGCTCTGGAAATTGAGGCCAAATCGGACTCGCTCTTGGTCGTCAGTCAAGTCAATGGAGACTTTGAATGTAAAGAAGCATCGATGGGCAAATATATGCGTCTGATCAAAGATGAGATTGAGCCTTTGAAACGATTTGTTCTCGACCAAGTACCAAGGTCAGAAAATCATCAAGCAGACGCTCTCTCAAAATTGGCCAGCTCGGCTGAAGGTGATGCGCCAAGAACAGTGTTTTGGGAAGTTAAACCAAAAAAGAGCATTGAACAAGAGCAAATCATATTTCTTAGCCGAGGAGCAGTTTGGATGGAGCCTATTATAGAATATAAGATGACAGGACGCCTGCCTTCAGACCCTGTGGAGGCTAAGTATGTGAAGGCTCGAGACAAATGGTTTGACCTGTGGGATGAGACCCTTTACATGAAGTCATTCAATCGTCCTCTCCTCAAGTGCATCACCAGGGAAGATGGTCTAGAGGTTCTGAAGGAACTCCATGAAGGAGCTTGTGCATCTCACATTGGGGGAAGAGCTTTGGGAGAAAAGGCTTTAAGGACGGGGTATTACTGGCCTACCTTAAAGGAAGATGCTCTCGTCTATGCAAAGAAGTGCGACAGTTGTCAGAAGCACGGAAACCTGCATCAGAAGCCATCCAACTACTTAGCTCCTATCTTGTTCCCTCTGCCTTTTGCCAAACGGGGCATGGATATCCTAGGACATTTCCCTGTGGCCGCTGGGCAAAAGAAGTTTGTAATCGTAGTTGTGGACTACTTCACTAAATGGATAGAGGCTGAAGCCATGTGGGGTATAACAACGAATGACGTCAAAGGCTTTATTTGGAAAAACATTATAACTCGTTTTGGCATGCCGCAGTCCATCGTCTTTGATAATGGCCCGCAATTTGAAACGCCTAAGCTGAAAGATTGGTTGACAGAAAGAGAAATCAAAGCCCACTTCGCTGCAGTCGCCCACCCACAAGCCAATGGGCAAGTAGAGTCCTTCAACAAGATTCTATCCAATGGAATCAAAAGGAAGTTGGATAATGCTAAGGGACAGTGGGTTGAAGAACTACAGCTGGTATTATGGTCCATCAGAACCACCGTCAAAAATTCTACAGGGGAGACACCCTTTATGTTAGTTTATGGCAGCACCGGCGTCTTGCCCATTTAGATTGAAGAACCCACCCTGCGAGTCATGCTGTACACGGAAGATGCCAACTGGGCTGCATTGCCCACGACTTTGGATCAAGTACCAGAAGTCAGGGGCAATGCCTTGCTAATAATGCAATTGTATAAGCTGCGAATGGCTCGGGACTTTAACAGGAGAGTTGCTAGACGACCACTCAAGGTGGGGACCTGTATCTACGGAAGATGGAGGCAGTTGGACGAGCTAAGGAGCAGGGAAACTAACACCAAATTGGGAAGGACCCTATCTGATTATCCAAGAGGTGCGAAGCGGTACCTTTCGTCTCCAAGATCTGGACGGACGACCAATACAACGCACTTGGAACTCAGACACTCTGAAGAAGTACCACGTCTGACTCAGTTAATCGCCAAGAAACTGGCCAGTAGTTTGTAATTGCTCTAAAGTGCCACGGCACAAGCAAGAGAAAAAGAATTGTATACATGTATATTGGCATTTAGTCAAGCAAAATTCATATAATACAATTCCTACTTTCTTCTCGCCTTTGTTTATTTTTTTATCAAGTTGGTTCACTTTGGAGCATTAAATCAGTTATTAGTCTAAAAGTGACAGTAACTTGGACAAAATTACAAAGAGCAATAGAGCGTAAAAAATGCTCACTTCTCTGCCGAACATCACTCCCTCGAAGAGACCGGCCAAAGTGTAACAACCTAAAGGTTAAAACACATTAATGATCAACAAATTGACAAAAATCTCTAGTAAGAGAAACGTCAAACTCTCTAAGAGAAAGCTGACCTGAAATAAGCCCTTAGTAAAGGATACTTACTTTCAAATACACGGTCAGCTAAGTAGTAAAGACCCTAGTAAGGGATCACTACTTCATGACGAGTGTTGCTCCCTCAAGGAAGTCGGCCAAGGCATGGTTTGCCCATATATCTAAAGCTCGTCCTTAGCAATTTCAGCAGGCTTGGCCAATGTTGGCCGCTCTCCTTCTTGGACCATGGCTCGTCCATAATATACGGTTGAGCTAAGCCCAAGAAGGGAGGGACAAGACAAGTCTCAGAGGGACGAGCTAAAGAGAAAGGTCGTCCAAAGACCAGGATGAACTAGGCAATAGATGCCCTTGTAATGGCTCGCTACTTCAAGACGAGTGTTGCCAACTCGAGAAAAACGGCTAAAGCGTGGCTCGTCCATAAACCGCAATGTATTGGCCACTTTCTTTCTTGGGGCAAGACTCATATGAGTTTGCAGACCGTCCAAAAACCCAGGACGAGTCTCATTTTGTACTTAGCTACATTTTGGAAAGATTCACGATCGTCCAAGGACAAGGATGACAATCTTTCCCTAACTAAATTTTGCAGACCGTCCAAAAATCCAGGACGAGTCTCATCTTGTACTTGGCTATATTTTGGAAAGATTCACGATCGTCCAAAGGCAAGGATGATACCCTTTCCTTAACAATGTGCGTAGATCGTCCAAAAGTCAGGACGAGTCTCATTTTTTATACTTGATAAAAATTGAAGTGCAATAAAAGAAAGGACAAGCAATTGGCAAAAAGTCTTTTCATTATATACTTGGCAAAAACTTACAGCTTAAGTATAAAGCTAGAGGAGATATAGCTACGGCGGCAAACAAGCCAAGAAAGTTAGGAAAATAAACTTAAAACTAGGCATCTCCTTCTTTGGGAGTTTCTTGGTCGTCCTCAAAGGCTTTTTCCTCGTCCACACCCTCTTCGTCCGACTCAGAGACTTCAGGAGGTTCTTCAGCAGGCACCAGTGCACGGTGAACACTCTCTTGAAATTCCAAACGCCGGACAAAGCAAGGGACCTCACTAGGCTCGGCCAATATCTCAAAAGCCTTGACGACCCAGTCTTTGGACGTCTCAATGCCTTGATTCAAGCCTTCTTTGGCGTCGTCAAAGGCCTGGGCCGTTTCCTTTTGCAGATGGGCATTCTTCGCCCTTAGGAGGATATTTTCCCTCCTAAGTTGAACCGCGGCCAGTAGAGCAGTATCTCTTTCGCCCTTCAACTCAGCTGAGATGGTATCCAAAGCCAATTCCAGTTTGTCTTGTTCCTTGTACAGCTTGTTGATAGTAACAAGATAATTCTTGTTTTCGGATTCCAGGACTGCTGATCTCTTCTCCAAGGCCTCCAGTGATTGGCGGTGGAGAGTATTAGCCATCTCAATGTCATGGATGGCCTTGTTGCCAGCCGTCGTAGCAAGATGGACGAGTTCCTTATTTTCTTTCCTAAGCTCCCTCGCCCACTCCTCTCGTCAATATCTTTGCGAGCCGGAAAGTCGGATCAACGAAAACAAAGCAAGTCGTTAGACGAGTTAAAAAAGGAAAAATTTTGTACAAGTATAAAGCAAAAGCGGCAATAGAATATACCTCAGCAGCAAGTTGTGACATGTAGCCCACATGCCCAGCTGATGCCCCCCTCAACCCTTTTATGTAGGATTCAGGGTAACATTTGAACAACTCCTGCTTGAGCCGATCTCGCTCAACTTTTGACATTTTGGCAAAAGCGGTTGAAGATTCCTCGTCCGACTCTAATGTGGGAGTAGCTGTGGGTAAAACTGGTCCTTTGCCCTTATCTGAAAGAGGGGGGGAGTCAGTTCTCTTGATGGGAAAGACTATGGCTTGTCTATTGGACGGACTCATGGACCGTCCGCCGACCCGCACCGTCCTAACTCTATTTGGGTAATATGACTTACCCGACGATAAGGATGCCGTCCTGACGGATAGCGGCATCAGGGGAGACTCGCCCACGCCACCGAGCCGCCGAAGCCCGGAAGTTGTCGATGGCCGTCTCCGGCTCCGGAATTACAGGTGCCAAAGCCGACTACTGTGCAGGCTCGGTCGGATCGGCGAGGCAATATATCAAACTGACCAGCGGGAGCATCACTCTTCTCCTCCAAGGCCGGGGAAGCACCAGACGGCTCCTCCTTTAGGACTTTGTCCTTTGGAGGAAGCATGGTCTTCTCTCCAACCCCCTTTCTGGACGGAGTGCTCTTCTCCGTCTTCTTCCGAGTAAAGCCCTTAACTTTTTTGGCTGGAGGCTGGTCCGCGGCCGCTGTAGGCCTCTTCTTGGACGAGGAGGATTTCCCAGGCGGAAGTTTGTTGGTAGGGGCATTTTTCTGCGAAAATGAACAAGTCATTATCCGGGTCGTCCAAAGAACAAAATCTATAAAATAATTATAAGGCTCCGAACGAGAATCACCCAAAGAAGGAAGGCGTCCTAAAATGGACAACCCCTTTCCTAAGGGAACCTCGTCCAAAGTAGTTTCCATGCGCAGACGAAAGTGATGCAAAGAAGGAAGCCGTCCAATATTGGACGGACTTGAATGATTTTCGTCTAAGGACTGGAAATCAACTTTTCGTCCGATATTGGAACTCAAAATCGCTCAGACGAGAAGGGCCTAAAGAAGGTGGCCGTCCAAGTATGGACGCCCTCCTTCTTCGGGTGATACTCGTCCAAGGATTGGGATTCAATCTGGACGAACCAGAAGGCCGTTCAGCATCTCAGACGAGAAGGGCCCAAAGAAGGTGGCCGTCCAAGCATGGACGCTTTCCTTCTTCGGGTGATTCTCGTCCAAAGAATGGAAACCGACTTGGACGAACCCAAACGGTCCTCGTCCAAAGCTGTTCAGTATCTTAGACGAGAATGGCCCAAAGAAGGTGACCGTCCAAACCTGGACGCCTTCCTTCTTTGGATGATTCTCGTCCAAGGATTGGAAATCAATCCTTGACGAGTCAGAATGATCCTCGTCAAAAAAAAAAAAAAAAAACCAGTGTTTCAGCCCTCTTTTCAGCACTGCTCTTGGCGTACTCCTTTCATAAGTTGTCAGTAAACTTAGACATACTTATATCGCCCGTCCAAGAATGCTTGAGACGTGCTCTGGCCGAGTCTGCAAAAAAGAAATGAAAAGGGTTAGTCCGATATGGGCTATGGACGAGGCATTTTACTTTGGGGATTTGAATGTATACCTTTATCTTCGGCCAACCGCAAGCCGGCGGCGACCAAGAAGTCATCACTATAAAACATTTCTTTAAAGGGTATCTAGTTAGCTGGCCCTTTAAAGGATGACTGACCGGGCCTGGAGTACTCCTTTATTCTAAAGTACTCCACTACCTCTTCATCGAAATGGTCCTCCAACTCCAGCCAGGACTGCTTTCGCCCAGTATTCGTGACGGCTCGACTATAAAAACGATAGCCCTCAGTGGCGTAGTCGTTGGCCGCTCGTAAGAAGATGAAGTCGGGTTTCCATTCGTGCATCTTCGACGGCTTGCCCCAAGCAGTGAGAAAGCCGGGGCGGTTGCAGATGCTGAGCCATCCCCCGTCCACGGCCCCGGGAACCTTAGTCGCATAGTGAATATGGGTAAATGCTTGGAGAGAAAGAGCCAGGCCGCGCAGCTCGCAGACGGCTATGAAAGTTAGAACGTTGTACCAAGCGTTAGGCGCCAGCTGATTATGGTCGATGTTATAATACTGTAGCACTTGTTCTATAAAATCGTGGAGGGGGAACCTTAATCCCGCGTCCAAGGCCAGCTTGTAGACGGCGAAGTAGTTCTTTGGAGCACTCAGAATCGTGGCATCCTTATTTGGGATGACGAAAGAGAAGCCCGACATGGGCATGTAAGTAGACAAATAACTTGGGTCAGGTCCTATCTTCTCTAACCATTTACGATTGACCAAAATTAATGCGGGGTCAGAAAGGGGACCTAAGCGTCTCCTAATCTCTTACGAGGTAGTGGAGGGTTCGTCCGACTCATCGGCAGAGCCGGATTCACTCCCGTTATTGCCCTCTCCGGCTTCCTCCATATTGACGTCCCTGCCAGAAGGACTGGCCTCGGGGGTTTATTTGAGGATCTTCAAAACCTAGACAAGGGAAGGGGGGGCTCGTCCAAAGGTTGAGCACTTTGGGCCTCCCTCGTCTCATCTGGAACTCGTCCAATAGATTCCTCCATGTCGGAACTATTTGTTGGCAGTAATACCCTTCGTCTTAGACGGGCCGTTTGCTTGACGCGCGCCAGATTACCCTGCACATGTAAAGACTGGGTCGTCTGACTTTCTCGGCCAAAACCATAAAAAAATATATACTCGGCCAGAAGAGGCCCAACTCTAGAATGCGCCGAAGAAGAAATACTCTCGGTTATAGGGTTAAGACAAGCTCTTGGTCGGCTAGGATTATTTGACGAAGAAGAAGATTCCATTTTATTGATTTTCTAAGAAAAAAATAAAGAATAAGGGAAAGTAAAAAAGAAGAAAGAAAATATACCTGATGAAACGCTTGGACGATTCGGTGAAGAAGATTGAGATTGGAAAATCTCTCTCTCTCTCTAGAAAAAATATGTGCCGAGCTTATCTCTCTAGAAAAATTCTCTTAAGGTGTGAAATGATTTAATGAGGTCACACCAAGGATATATATAGGAGGGTAAGAAACCTGTTGAGCCGGTTAAGGATGATCGGAAAAGCCTAAAACGGTCGACTATGACCGGTAAAATCCAGAAAAAGGGCGCGTCATTGCCTCTATTTTGAATTTGAATAAATAACCTCTGGTAAAAGGGTCTTAACCGTCAGATAGGCCAACATTAAAATTTTAGGGGCAAATGTTGTAGCCTAAAAGATCTACGGCTCCTTTAGAGACACTTGGGTCCATCAGGGCCGTACACGTGTCCTCTTATAATAAATAAAGGAAAAAAGATTTAAACCCTTGGGTTGGGTTGTATCCAGTTGGGAGAAAAGGCTTACTTTTCTGGCCCAAAAGTTAGTCAAAGCCCAGCTCATTGAAGGTGGCTGCAAGTGATTGGTTGATAAACTCTCACAAATCCTAGCTTGCCAAGTGTCATGGTCTGATTGCTTAGCCAATCAGATGCCACTATTCTAGGGCAATTTTTAAGTATATCTGTCATACCACAATCACTATAAATACCCCTGAAATCAGGAGAAAGATCATTCAATGCAAACAGTGTAAACTTACTCTGAAGAAATACTCTCACTTTCTCTCTCTATCTCTACTTTCTCCTTACAACTCCTGATATCTGACTTAAGCTTCGGAGGGGGAACCACCACCCAAACCTCCAGGGTGGGTCCCTTTTTGCAGGTTCGGGAACGAAGCTCAGGCTCGGACCAAGCAGATTCAGACATTGTTGCACAAGTCTCCAAGTGAAGAACATCTAAGGGATACTAGTTTACTTGCTGGACAAGAAGGCTCAACTTGTAGCTTACTTGTTGGACAAGCATACTAAACAAGTGTCATGTAAAAAAAAAGTGTGCTCACCCATTTAAAAAAAAAAAACTCACATTTACTTCATAATTCTTTTTCAAAAACAAAATTGATTTTAAGAAAAAAGAAAAAAAAATCCTGTTTTGAAGATATAATCCCAAAATAAAACAAAAAAATTGAAAAATGAAAAATGAAAAAGAGCCATAATCACGAGTTCAAAACGTGTCGTGTTTAGGAATTAGAATGTAATTAAAACGTGGTTCAAAACACGAGAAGTCTAGTCTAAAAAAAAACAATACACAGAAATTATGTCAAAAGGGATAATTGTTTAAAAAAAAAAAGAGGAGGATTCTTCCATTTCCTGCTAAAAACATATATAAAGAAAAGTCATTGACTAACATTGTTAGTGTGTACATTTCAGGTACTTCAAATTAATCTAATCCTAAGAAGTGTAACAGACGTATTCAAACAGGAGAATACATGGCCTGGCGCCTAGCAAACTGAATTCGGAAAAAGGTTGAGAAGAACCCGAGTACATCACGTTAGTCTAATCCTAAGAGGTGGAACAGACGTCTAGCAAACTGAATTCGGAAAAAGGTTGAGAAGAACCCGAGTACATCACGTTAGTCTAATCCTAAGAGGTGGAACAGACGTATTCAAATAGGAGAATACATGGCATGGCGCCCGACAAACTGAAATCTGAAAAAGTTTGAGAAGTACCTGAATCATTTAATTGCTTTTATACTGTACTTTGTAGGTAGAGCTACGTGCGGCTTGATCCCTTAAAGTTTTTTTTTTAATGTTGTAATGCATCTATCTTAGTTTCTCTACTAGGTAATGTACTAAAAGGGGTACGTAGGCAACTCATTTTATGATGCAGCTGCAAAAAAAAATTATTATTATGTAAAATTTAAGTTTTCAATATATCAGAACTACGTTGGGCCTGATTCTCCAAATAAAATCATCAGAAGAGAAATTTCTTCCCCAAATCCAAATCCACTTATGGAGATACGTAGACAACCTTCGAGTGCGACCCCTTTTACATTTGATATTTTCTTTTATGGTTTCATGCGCTTAAAAGCAATCAATACATGCAGATCACCAAGAAGAACGATGTCTGGGGCATTATAATTTGCCAAAATGAGGACACAGGCCTCGTTATTTATCTTTTCTCTTATTTCTGTAGTAGCAGGAAATGGAAGGATATCATCAAATTGATTTTGAAAAATGTTTGTGTATTATCCCGGAAAAATACGAGTCTAAAAAGTGGAAGTCTAAAATATAAAATAAAAAGGTCGAAGTCTAAAAAAAATAATAATAACAAGTTAAAGAAATCTAATGAAAAATCCAAAACAAATGATAAAGTCAAGGTTTCAGACCTTTTAATAAACGAGTTTTTCACCATATACCCCCGACAAATTGAAAAATTCACCATATACCCTCAATGTTTTAGAAATTCACCATATACCCCTGAATTTTCAAAACTGTGCACCATGTACCCTTTTTGCTAACGGATGTTAACTCGCCGTTAGTTTTATTTACGATTTTGCAACGATTATCCCCTAACCCTAACTCTACCCCTTAACCCTAACCTAATTAACCTAACCCCAAAACACTAACCCTAATTAACCTAACCCTAACAAGTTACCCTCCCCAACCCCCCCCCCACCTCCCCTGCTAGGCCCCATCCCCAACCCACCCCCTCCCCCGCCATCCCCGCAGACTCCTCACCCCACCCCCTTCCTTCCCTCGCCCCCCTCCCGCCAGACGAACCCCTTCCCTTCCCTCGCCCCCTCCCAGCGGCAACCCCTTCCCTCGCTTTCCTCCCATTGCAAAGAACCCCTGCCGATCCCTTCCATCGTCCCCCTCCCCCGTGCAGCACGGCCTCGTCCTTCCCTCTCCCCCCCTCCCCGCTGCGGCGCAGCCCTAGCCCAAACCCCCTTACACCCCCTTTCCTTCCCTCGCACCCCCTCTCCCTCCCCCCTCCCCTCCCCCTTCCCCGTCGATTTCCCCCTCCACCAGCCCTTCGAAAATAACACCATGAGTTCGAGTCTCAATTTACGTGTGTGCTTTCCGGCGGTTCGAGTCTCAATTTCCCCTCCACTAGCCCTTCGAAAACTCGTGCTTCATTGTGCCTTCCGGCGGCTGGGGACTCAATTCTGACAGTTGGGGACTCGGAATTCGGAGGGGAACTCGTGAGGTTCGTCTTTGCGGCGGTGGGGGCTGCAGTGGCGAGGGGAATCGAGGAGAGGGGGGAGGGTGGGGCGGGGGCCGGGTTTGAGGGGAGGGGTGAAGCTGAGGCTGGAGTTAGAGGAGGGGGTGAAAGAGGGTGGGTTTAGGGTTAGGGTTTAGATTAGGGTAAGGGATTAGGGTTTAGATTAGGGTTTAGATTTTAGGGTTAGGGGTTAATGGTGGCAAAATGGTAAATAAAGCTAACGGTGACTTAACTTCCGTTAGAAAAAGGGTATATGGTGCACAGTTTTGAAAACTCAGGGGTATACGGTGAATATTTGAAACATTAAGGGTATATGGTGAATTTCGTGATTTGTCGGGGGTATATGGTGAAAAAACCGTTTAATGAATGATAACTGAAATTAGGGTTAAAAAAAATAAAAAAAATATTTTTTTTAAAAGATATCATTTCTTTCATTCCCTACACACAAAAAAAAAAGAGAAAAAGAAAAGAAGAAACAAAGTCTGGACAAATTTTTGTGCTAACTTTTTTCATCTCATTTCACAAGAACTCCGCCTGGGCCCGCTCAGGATCTAGGCTAATTCCCGAAGTTCTGACCATAGTGAACGTTCTCTGTCAGTAATACTGTCATCTTTGTCTTCACCAGCTGTATTCTCTGCTACACTTCCCAACATGTCTGAAATTCCGAACAACGAGCACCCCCTCCACCTGATCCAATGACTGAGCTCCGAGGACTTGTCCAGGCCATGCTTGACTGACAGGATAATATTGAACAAACTGTGTTGGGCATTATGCGCCAAAGCGCCCAGATGCCTCCTCCTACGGATTCGGAAGTAGCTTCACCTTTTCACCTTGAGCCTATGAACAATGAGAGAGAAATTCCCAGTAAGCTCGAGGAAGAAGTAGTCAAGCTCAAGGAAGTCTTAAAAGGCATGACCAAGGCTGAACCATGGATGTGCATTCATGGGTTAACACTATTCCCAAAGGCACGGTTACCTCATGGTTTCAAGATGCCTAATTTGACAAAGTTTGATGGGACTGGTAGCCCCACCAATTTCCTGAAAATGTATGTAGGGGCAATGAGTCCCTGGGGAGTGGAAGAATCTTTGATGGTTCAACTCTTTCAACAATATTTAGATGGTGCCGCAGTACATTGGTTCCTCAACTTTGAAAACACAAAGAAATCCACTTGGGCTGACATAGTCAGAGAGTTCTCAAACCAGTACAAATATAATGAAGAAATTGATGTTACTACACTAGTGGAAAAAAGTGCTTTTGCTACTTGTCAAATGCTCCGGTTATTTTACAAACGTAGCATTTATTGATTTTCTTTAATATTTTAATAAAAAATTTCACAAATGCTCCGGTCAAACGAAGCATTTGTGTTTCCTCCTTTTTTTTAAATATTATTTTCCCTCGATTCTAATTACTCCCCGCACCCCACTTTAGTTTCGCTCACCTCTGTTCTCTCGCTCTTCCTTCCCATCAAACTGGTTCTCTTTTTCTCTCTTCCCCTCTTCACTTCAATCTCTCTCATGTTCCAGACTCAACCTCCAGCCAACAACCCTTAGTTTGATGAATGTCGGTCCGCAAGCTTCATGCGTCCCTTCTCATGAAACATTCCGTTAATAATCTCCCGCACCATGTCCATCTCCATGTCGATTGCGCAGCATTTAGGGTTTCAACTCATCATGATTTCCATCCCTTTCTTCAACATCGAAGTCAAAATCCATTCGCACTCATACGACGACTTTATTCATCGTCTTCTTCCCCAAATCAATCGGATCCTAACCCTAACCCTAGTAATTCAAAAATGAAGCATCAGGAAATTGAAGGTCCCACCGTTGAGAAAGATCTCTCTCCTCTTGCCGAAGATACCAGAAAGGTTACTCATTCTCTCCCCCTGTTCTCAAATCTCTCGATTCTTCAACCCTAACTAATTCTTCTCACCTTTTTCTCGCTCCTCTTTCTCGGTCCTTTCTGATCATGAAATTTCTAGGGTAAGATTAGCTTTGAGAATTTTGGAAGTTTTTTGCTATAAATTCAACAATAGATGTGGATGGCTTAGTAACAGCAGCAACGTGCGCAACAAATGTCAGCCAACCTCCGCAATATCCGCCAGCCAACGTTGGTGTTAATTGGTACTTGTTTTGCTTTGTCAGGCGAGGTGCATCAAATCTTTTGAATTAGATCTATGGATTGATTATTTGATGTTTTTCTTCTGATATTGCTCTATAAAATCGGTGATTTAATTTGGGTAAGGTTGACGTTTTTGATTTAGCTCATGAAAAATATTTGATCTTTTATGTTGTTCTTCATCAGTTCTTATGCGGTTGAATTATTGGGGAAGATTATTGAGTTATTGGTGATGATTTTCTACTAGTTTTGGGAGAGACGAAGATTACCTAACATCAATTAGTTATCTGTTATGATTTGATTTTGACTTGTTAAAATGCATTGCTAACTGCTGTACTCCCTCTGTTCTTGAATTATAGTCGACATCTTAAGTTTGAGTTGTGCCAAAATTATAGGCCATTTTTTATTTTTGTAAGAATGTAAGTTAAACTTTGAATTTCTCTAGCCTACTCTAAATCAGGACTTGTAAGCAAAAATTACCTTTTTTTATGGTGGACACATTAAAATTATGAATAGTGGAAGATAGTTATGGTTTTTGATTCACATCATTTTTGAAAGTGACTCTTGTTCTAATCCAACATATTATGTAGGGAAGAAGGTAAATCTGTTGTTCACAATTGTAAATCAATTACCATAATGCTACTGTTATGAGTTCTTCAGTACTTCAGTTATAGTCATAAAACGTCTTTCCTCGTTCTCTTTGGGAAAGTAACATTATTCTGTTTGTATTATGTGGAAACTATTGCGAAATAAGCTGCTTGCAATTGGATCTTCATACGTGTGCTGCAAAGCACCTTCTAATCCGGTAAGCATTAATACTTATGTATATAGCGGTGTGGTGACAAAGTTTGTTTGGTGAATGATGATATCTATCTTGCTACTGTAAACATGATGCTTCCTTTCTTGCGGTTTACTGAGATGTAACTTCCATGGTGTTTGTTTGGTGAGTGATGCTTGAATATAGTTAGTTTCTTTGGTTTATTGATTAAAAAGCACCGTTTTATTTTACATTCTATAGATTTGGGAGTCTTGATGTTACTAATGATTCTTAATAAAGGGATTGCAGTTGCCTGCTATCCACGATAAACATATAAATAGAGATTTATTTTGAAGTTTTCTATTTTATTATATTAGACTTTTCTTGATTAATTTTAGTTTCTTGCTTGAATATTTAATAAATTAAGGCTAAACTGGTTACTTGGTCTTCTGATTTAAGGCATCCCTTGTTGGGAAAAAGAATCACCTTCCCTTTACCTGAAGATTGCCTTTTAAACTTCTCTAGAATGCAGTGACAACTTTATTATATTGTTCTTACGGAAAGGATGTGGCTTGTAGATGAACAGTAGGGATATGAGGCTGAGAAGTGGATTATTTCTGTATTGACTTAATGTCAGCTTTTGTGTAGTCTCCCGATGATTAGGACAAGTCATGATAGTGTCACTTCGAATTTCATACGTAGCTTGGCTTGTTGTTTGCTATTACTTTTAGAGTTTAGGTGTTTCAATTTTCAAATGTCTGTTAGAATTTGTAATTTTGTATAAGTCTAACAGAATTACAGAAACCTATGCTTTTAGATAATAGCTTTGCCGAATAAGTCAACTATCGCACAAATGATGAAACATTTTAAATATTATACTGCTGCTGCTTGCTTACATGGTTTGGCAGAGTGAAGAAACTATTGTAATCTATGTTTGAAGTAGTGCGGGGCTCTTATGAATCTAATCAGTTGATATACAGGCTAAAATTCTTTATTGGCTTTCAGATTTCAGTTTGGCTGTAGGTCTAACTGCCTTTCAATATTCAGTCCCTCTATTTTTCTCTCTGATTTTTTCTATAGAGCTCTGATGTAGTGATTCTCTCTCTTTTAATAGTACGGGACCAAGGAATCTATCACCAAACTTGTTTCAGACTTGAACAGTGCGGCTTTGGAGGCTGATGTTGGTGAGATGATCTTATACTTCATCGTCATGCTGTTAAAATTTTAACTTCATAGGGTAACATTTTGATATGGCTTCATCGGAAGCTATATTTAGTACATTTCTTAATCTTCTCCTACAAACTGCTAGTATCTATAGTAATGTTGAGTTACATCTCTACATTTTGCAATTTACTGTAACTTCCATGATTCCGTCTACCATATATTTGTTTGTCCAGTCCAAAACACAAGCTTGAAAAGAACTGGTGTTGGGGTGGAGGGATTAGGTGGGGAGTGGTATTAAGGGGTGTTCATCAAATGTGATGGACAAATTCTATGTTCAGGAGACTTTCACCTTTTAGTGATGAATGACTTGTGGAGGGTGAAGATACACATGTGTCTTAGGAAAGTCATGTCAATCTGAGTCATCTCGCTGGAAATATTGGAGATATTGTTGTGGCACCTCCATTTGTGTACATTGATCAAGTTAAGAGTTCTCTGACCATCCGAGTAGAAATATCAGCACAAAACTGTTGGATTGGGAAAGGTTGTGGCTTTTACTGGAGAAATCAGGTGAGCTATCATTTAGTTCAACTAATATTATTATCTTTTTCCTGCTTGATGTCCTTTTTATCTATTTTGCATCTATAGTTATTTCTAGTTTTCGTAGAATTAATTGTATGACTATATCCTTAGAATAACTAGATGGACTTTTGTGCATCACATCCAAGCACACTCTATATTTAATTTCAGCAACATATTTAATGTGTTGAACTGTCCTCTATTAATAAGTGACGTCTAAAAGTTTTTGTCATGTGACACAGGGAATTAGTGGTTTCGTTATACTAGAAATAAATATGACAAGTTGCTCTTGAGAATAACTTTTTCCTTCTGCCTTGTGCTTGTTTAGTTGTTTTGGTGATGTTGGGCAGTGGCATTGATGCCACAAGTTTGTTCAGTTTATCGTGGTCCCATCCCTCTCTTATTCGGGTCCATAATGATAAGTGGTTTTAGTCTATGATGTTAAATAGTTAGTTTAGGGAGGAATTCAGACATACAAAGAAAAGAGAGCACTGTACTGATATTTTTGCTCTGTGGTTAAGTAAGAATAAGGTAGAATCATAATTTCAGTCATGGGTAAAGCTTCTAAAAATGATAGTGTTTCCATGAGATCAGATCATAACTCTGGTAGTCTACAAATCATGACACATAGGTTGTTTGTGTGCTTGCTAAAGTATTGACTTCTTGTTTCATTATTACTATTATCAATATTTTTATCTATATACTTGTCTTCTTTTAGGTAAGGAATTTCTCATATGTTGAATTGCTTCAGTTATGTCTCTTTTTAATACTCTTTTTTCTTTGTATGTCTCTGTGTGTGTTTGTGTCTGTATGTACAGGCTGACCTGATTTTGACTTTATGCAGGGTCCTTATACGACCACACATCTTGTAATTTGGCGCCTAGTTCATGGAATGGCTGTTATCTACTTTGTTGCCTGGACATGTTTGCTTTTTCAGGTTAATTGTAGTCAAATATGTATGACCATCTGATAGCTCCTATGTTTAGTTGAATATTTTTGTATCTCATACGACATGTTGTTTTGGTGTTCTCTCTTTTAATGATTTAGGTTGAAGCTTGTGGTTTAAAAAGCTTTATTTTTTGCATTTTTATTCATTTATTTTCCCCACTATTATAATTTATTATAGCAAATGTATTGGTTTATTCTTTATTTTGGCCTATCCTTAATTAATATATGAAGATACATGGTGACCTAAAATCATATTTGCGTGCTTTTTGTGACTTCAAATCAGTGTGTATTGCTGCTCCACTGCCTATCACTACTGCAGTTCTGTTATTGTAATTGTTACCCACGCTGCTGGCCAGCAAGGGTAGCAGGTTCCAATTTATTTTGGAAAAATTTCTCAAATGCTCCGGTTCTATGGAAAACCGAAGCACTTGTGAGACCAAATGCTCCGGTTTTCCCTTAACAACCGGAGCATTTGAGCTACTTCAACTAGTAAAAAACGCTCAAATGCTCCGGTGTTTTGAAGAACCGAAGCATTTACGATACCAAATGCTCCGGGTGCAACCGGAGCATTTAAAAAAATGCTCAAGTGCTCGTATGACGTCTGCTACGGGTTAAATACGGAGCATTTGTGGGGGTTTTTAACCGGAGCATTTGAGCATTTTTCCACTAGTGCTAGAAGGGATCTGGAGACCACTTCTCAAAACCTTAATGAGACATTTTTTTCATTCATCACTCGGTGTAGAAACAAGGCTTCCAAAATGATGAGTAGGCCTAATGAGGAGGAACAACTGCAAATGGTTGTGAAGAACCTTCTTCCTGTCTATCAGAAGCATATGACCTACCAATATTTCCCGACTTTCAAAGCTTTGATTGCTATGGGAACTCTAGTTGAGGATGCTGTGAAAAGGGGGGACATCAAGAAAGATGAACCTACTGGCGACACTACTTATAATGCAAAGTTTGGAAATAACAATAAAACTCCAAACAATGATTCAGCAGCTCCTAAGACCACTAATGCGATCCATGCCATTGACGCATCTTCTGCACTCCAGTTACGACAACAAAGGAACTTTACTCCTTTGAATATGACTTATTCACAAGCTCTCTCCAAGCTAAAAAAGACCAATCTCATTCAACCCTTGAATCCACGTTCACCTCCTAAAAATCCTTACCCTGGTTATGACCCAAACCAAAACTGTGAATATCATCAAAGCCCGGGGCATAATACTAAAAACTGCACGGCTCTCAAGCATCCAATTCAAAATCTTGTGGATGATGGAAAGCTCTCCTTAGGATCTGCTTCCACTAAACCAAACGACTCTCAACCCAACATCACAAAAAACCCCCTTCCCAATCATAAACCCTCATTTGCGATTAATGTAGTCTCTTCTGTGTCAGACGAGTGTGATCCAATCCAGTTAATCCGCAAAACAGTTCCTCAAATGTATGAAATGCCAATAGCCGCAGGTTACAAGTGTCTGGTCTATGACTATTCCACTCAAGAAAAAGTCAAAAAGATGCATTGCAATGCAAAGACCCCAGTTTCACTCTCAGCAAGGATCCATTCTCTAACATGTGTGGAACCTTGGATTATGATGGTGCCTTCTTCATTTTGGACTCAGATGTTGATGAAGATGCCTCTTCGATCTTGACAGTTGTGGAGAAAAACACTAGAGGATATCCCACCACTCCGAATACATACCGGCGCCCTGTCTGCCTCGACGATCTTAGTGATGAGGAATACATGGATATATCTCATTTAACTAGAGCAGGTCGCCATTTTAAACCATCCCATTTGGAGGATGAAAATCCTTTCGAGGTATTGAGAAGGAAAGAAAAGGGCAAGGAGCCAATGACAGAGGATAGTAATAAGGAAGATGATGCTATCAAGAACATGAAAGAAGTAAATGCTAATGTTTCCATCTCGGAAATCGTTAATGCATTTCGACCTCATAGAGGCGATTTGTTCTAAAGCATCTCAATGAAGCTTCGGTAAGTTCTTCCATAACACCTGACCAGATGGTGGGGCTCATTCATGGGGTAGATCGAACTCTCATGTTCACTGACCATGATCTCCCTGATAATATCAACCACAACAATTCGTTGCACATCACTATACGTTGTAATGGATGGGAGATACCTAGAGTACTGATCGATAATGGCTCTGCGATCAACGTTTGCCCTTTGCGTGTGCTAATGAGACTTGGGTATTCAAAAGAAGATCTGGTACCATCCAACCAGGTGGTCAGAGCATATGATAATGCCAAGAGAGAAGTATTGGGTTTAATCAGCCTCCTCATTGAATGTGGTCCCGTGGCAAGGAAGGTGGAATTAATGGTCATTGACATTCAAGCATGTTTCAACCTCTTATTAGGAAGATCGTGGCTGCATGAAAATAGAGCAGTAGCCTCTACTCTACATCAGAAGGTAAAACTTCTCACTGATCAGGGTGCTGTGACTATTTCTGGTGATCCAGAAATTATGACCATCTCCAACACTGGAAAATCGGTATTGTATCTGAACGAAGTAGAGGGCACTAGGTTGGATGGTTACACTATCCACTGTTTTCTAGCAGTACGTGAAAATTCATGGATGAATGAGGTCCCAACAGCCACACCAGATGTAAGTGCTAAAGAAACAGAACCAAAATATAATGAGGATGACGAGGAAGAAATAGGAGTTCCAAGCATCGACACTCATGATACGTCAGTTGAAGCAACGGAGGAATCCTATGTCGGCAATCCTCAAGATGATGATAATGACTCAAAGAAGAGATCTAGGACTGATGATTTTGACCTGGACTTTAATGTAGTAGGTCCTATCCGAGATGTTCACACTGAATCACTGATTCTCTTCCCTGGATATCAACACGAAGATCATTATCGTGAGTTACCACAGTTCCGGAAATTTGATGGGAACGGTGAACCTTTCGTCCACATAGTTGGATTTGTGAATGCCTTGCACCCATGGGGCATACCTGAGGAAGATTACCCCATGCTGTTTGACAAGAGTTTAGAAGGACCAGCTTTGAACTGGTACCGTCAAGCAAACGGCCCGTCTAAGACGAAGAGTAATAATACCGTCAAACAGTTCAGATATGGAAGAGTCTACTGGACGGGTACCAAACGAGGCAAGAGAGGTTTAGAGTGCTGGACCTTTGGACGGACCTCCTTCCCCTTACCATTTTTTAGGAACCGAAATAAACCCTTAGGCCAGTCCTTCTGGCAGGGACACCAACATGGAGGAAACCGGCGAAGATGATAACGCCACTGATCCTGATAATGCCGAAGAATTAGACGAGGCTTCCACTACCTCGTCGGAAATTAGAAGGCGTCTAGGTCCTCTCTCTGACCCCGGCTTTATTTTGGTCAACCGCAAATGGTTGGAGAAAATCGGACCAGACCCTGACTATTTGTTGTCCTATATGCCCATGCCGGGCTTCTCCTTTGTTATTCCGAATAAAGACGCGACGATCTTGAGCGCTCCCAGGAATCATTTCGCCGTCTACAAATTGGCCTTGGACGCGAGATTGAGATTCCCTCTCCATGAATTCATAGAACAAATACTGCAGTACTACCACATCGGCCATAATCAGCTGGCTCCAAACGCTTGGCACAACGTCTTGACGTTCATTGCCGTCTGTGAACTGCGCGGCCTAGCCCTTTCCATTCAAGCCTTCATTCACATCCATTATGCGGCCAAGGTACCGGGCTTGGCTAAGCATCTGCAACCGTCCCGGCTTCATGACGGCTTGGGGAAAGCCGTCGAAAATGCACGACTGGAAGCCCGACTTCATCTTCTTAAAGGCGGCCAATGATTCGGCCACCGAGAGCTATAGATTCTACAATCGGTCCGTCACGAATACGGGCGGAAGCGATCCCGGGCGGACGTGGAGGATAGCTTCGACGAAGAAGTGGTGGAGTACTTCAGAGTAAAGAAGTACTCCAGGCCCGGCCAACAATCTTTTAAGGGACCATCTAACTGGATACCCTTTAAAGAAATGTTTTACCAAGACGACTTCTTGGTGGCCGCCGGGTTGCGGTTGGCCAATGATAAAGGTATATATTCAAAAATCCCCCAAGTAAAACTCTTCGTCCATAATTCCTTAGACTAACCGATTTTTTGTCCTCTTGTCGCAGACTCGGTCAGAACGCGTCTTAAAGCTTCTTGGACGGGAGACATAAGTATGTCCAAATTCACGGACAACTTATGGAAGGAGTACGCCAAAAACAAATTGTAAAAAAGAGGGTGAGACGCTGGTAAATTTTTTGTTTTTTTTTTTTTTGGACGAGGATCATTCTGGCTCGTCTGGAATTGCCATCCAATATTTGGACGAGAATCACCCAAAGAAGGAAAACGTCCAAGCATGGCCGTTTACCCTTGGGGCATTCGGACTCGTCCAAATAATCATATCTTTCTTTGGACGAGGATGGCCCGAAGAAGGAAATCGTCCATGCTTGGACGGCCACCTTCTTGGAGCCATACTCGTCTGAGAATTTTCTCTCTACTTCTCATTTTATTTGTGTTTTTTTGTCTTTGGACGAGTACCATTTGGACTCGTCCAAGTTATAGTACCTTACCCTTGACGAGGATAGCCCGAAGAAGGAAAACGTCCATGCTTGGATGGCCACCTTCTTGGGGCCATTCTCGTCTGAGAAATTTTAAGTTCTGATGCTAGGTGAAGAATTGATCTCCTACCCTTGGACGGGAGTCATGTTAGTCCGTCCAATTTTGGGACGACTTCCTTCTTTGCCTTGACTTCGTCTGCATCCGAAGTTTTTCTCGGTCGGGATTCCCTTAGGATAGGAGGCGTTTAGTGTTTGACGCCTTCCTTCTTTGGGTAATTCTCGTCTGAAACTTTGCAATTTTGATTTGGGTTTTGATCTGTGGACGTCCGTCATCTTAACTTGATTGTTTCTCGCAGAAAAATGCTCCTACCAACAAACTCCTTCATGGGAAGTCATCTTCGTCCAAGAAGAGGCCTACAACGGCCACAGACCAACCTCAAGCCAAAAAGCCGAAGGGCTTTGTAAGAAAGAAAACAGAGAAGGCTACTCCGAGTGGGGGAGTAGAAGAAAAGACCATGCTTCCCCCTAATGATAAAGCTCTTAAGGAGGGGCCTTCTGCTGCCGCTCCGAGTGGAGGAGTGAGAGAAAATCCTGACCTTGCTGGTCAGTTGGACGGCTTGCCTTCTGACTCGGCCAAAGTCGGACCCGGACTCGGCCGAAGTCGGACCGAGTCGGCCTTGGCTTTGGTGGTGCTTGAGGGCAGAGACGCAGTGTCGAGAACTATCCCGGGCTTCGGGCTCGGTAGCGAAGCGGGTCTCCCGAGATGCCCCTTGCTGTAAGGGACCGGCATCCATCTCGTCTGGTGAGTCGTTTAACTCAAATAGAGTTAGGACGGTGCGGGTCGGCGGACGGTCTATGAGTCCGTCCAAATGTGACAAGCCATCGTCTTTCCCATCCGGATAACTCGACTCTCCCCCTCTTTCGAGATAAGGGCAAAGGCCCGGCTCTACCTTCACCTGCTCCCACCATAGACTCGGACGAGGAGTCTTCTCCCGCTTTGCCAAAATGTCAAAGGCGAAAAGGAACGGCTTAAGCAGGAACTCTTCAAGTGTTTCCCTGAATCCTATATCAAAGGATTAAGGGGAGCATCGGCCGGGCATTTGGGCTACATGTCTCAACTGGCTGCTGAGGTATAACTGCCGCTTTTGTTTTGTACTTGTGTATATTTATTTCTTTTTGAAACTCGTCTAATGATTTGTTTTGCTTTCATTGCCCCGACTTTTTTGCTCGCAAAGCATGCTTACCGAAGAATGGACGAGAGAGCTTCGAAAAGAGAACAAGAAGCTCGTCCACCTTGCTACAACAGCAGGCGACAAGGCCATTCATGACATTGAGATGGCCAACCCCCTTCATCGTCAATCTCTGGAAGCTTTGGAGAAGAGATCAGCCCTCCTTGAATCAGAAAACAAAAATTATCTCGTTACCATCAACGATCTGTACAAGGAGCTGGATCGTCTGAAGATGATTATTAATGCTGTCTCTGTTGATCTGAAGGGTGAGAGAAATGTGGCTCTCATTGCCGCCGTTGAACTGAGAAGGGAGAACATTCTCTTAAGGGCGAAGACTGCCCGTCTGGAAAGGGAGGCGGCCCAGGCTTTTGACGATGCCAAGGAAGGATTGGCTCAAGTTGTTGAAACGTCTAAAGACTGGGCCGTCAAGGCCTTTGAGATGCTGGCGGAAGCTGATGAGGTCCCCAGCTTTGTACGTTGTCTGGAATATCAACAAAGTGTCCATCAGGCTATGGTATGCGCCGAGGAACCTCCGGAGTTTTTAGAGTCTGACGACGAAGCTGCAGCCGAGGACGAGAAGCCTGATGACGACCAAGAAACTTGCGCTGAAGATGAAGCCTAGTTTTAGGTTTATTTTTCTAAGTTTCTTGGCTTGTTTGCCGTTGTAGTCTTAGCCCTTCAGTAGTCTTAAGTTGTAAACCTTTGCTATTGATATATATGAAGAACTTTTTGCCAATTGCTTGTCTCTTATTTTCGTAACTTTCAATTTGACTAAGTATAATATTAACTTCGTCATGATCGTTGGACGTCCAGCACAAATGTTTAATGAAAGAGCAGCATGCTTGCCTTTAGACGATCCTAAATCTTTAAAGATTGTCTCCAAGCGCAAGAATTGACTCGCCCTGAACTATTCGACGATCTGCCTTATCTAAATAACACAAACTTGTCCAACCTGTCCCTTGCCCATGGACGATCGAGAATCTGTGCAAAATGCTACCAGTAAAATGCTACCAAGTACAGGACGATTTACCTAATTCTTGTCCTTGGATGATCAAGAACTTAAATGTAGCAAGTACCAAAAGAGACTCGTCTGGGACGGTTTGCTTAATTAGACGAGTCTTGCCCAAAGAGGGAGAGCGGCCAGTACCTGTTTGATTTGTGGACGAGCCACTTTCTAGCCGTTTTACTTGAGCTACCAGCACTCGTCCTGCAGTATCAAACCATCACAAGGGCATCTATGGCCAAGGTCCTCCTGGTTTTTGGACGACCTTTTATTTTTAGCTCGTCCTATAGGCTTCTATCATTCCCCCCCCTTTTTGGGCTTAGCTCAACCGCACATGATGGGCGAGCCAAAGTCCAAGAAGGAGAGCGGCCGACCTTGGCCGAGCCTGCTGAAATTGATGGACGAGCTTGAGATACATGTTCAACGCATGTTTTAGCCGGCTTCCTTGAGGGAGCAACACTCGTCATTAAGTAGTGATCCCTTACTAGGGTCTGGACTACTTAGCTGTCCGTATTTTTGAAAGTAAGTATCCTTTACTAAGGTCTTATTTCGGGCGGCTTTCTCTCGTAGACTTTGACGTTACTCTTACTAGAGATTTTGTCGGTTTGTGACCATATATGTGTTATATTTTTGGTTGGTCTCTTCGAGGGAGTGATGTTCGGCATAGAAGTGAGTAATTTTGACGTTCTATAATTGTTTGTATTTTTGTCCAAGTTATTGTCACTTTTAGACGAGTAACAGATTGAAATTAACTTGGTGAAAATAAACACAGAAATGAAAGAGTAGGAATTGTATTATATGGATTTTGCATGTATACAATTCTTCCTCCTAACATGTGCCGTGGCACTTTGGAGTAACTACAAACTACCTTATAGGTATCTGACGGTGAATTGAATTAGGCGTGGTACTTCTTCAAATTATCTCGAATTCCAAGTACGCCGTATAGGTCGTCCATCCGGGATCTTGGAGACGAAAAGTCCCACTGCGCGGCCTCTTGGATAATCGAGATAAGGTCCTTCCCGGTTTGGTGTTAGCTTCCCTAGCTCCTTAGCTCGTCCAACCGCCTCCATTTTTCTTAGAACAAGATCCCCCACCTTATGCGGTCGTCTAACAACCCTTTTGTTAAACTCCCGAGCCATTCTCAACTTGTACAATTGCATTCTTAGCAAGGCATTGCCTCGACTTCCGGCACTTGGTCCAAAGCGGGTGCGCAATGCGGCCCGGGTTGGTATCTTACGTATACAACATGACTCGCGGGGTGGGTTCTTCAATCTCGATGGGCAAGACGGCTTTAGTGCCATAGACTAACATGAAAGGCGTCTCGCCCGTAGGAATTCTTAGTGGTTGTTCTAATGGACCATAACACTAATTGCAGCTCTTCAACCCATTGTCCCTTGGCGTTTTCCAGCTTCCTCTTGATTCCATTTGATAGAATCTTGTTGAAGGACTCGACTTGTCCATTGGCTTGTGGGTGGGCGATTGCCGCAAAGTGAGCTTTGATTTCTCTTTCTGACAACCAATCTTTCAGCTTAGGCGTTTCGAACTGTGGACCATTATCAAAGACGATGGACTGAGGCATGCCAAAACGAGTTATAATGCTTTTCCAGATGAAGCCCTTGACGTCGTTTGTTGTTATTCCTCGCATGGCTTCAGCCTCTATCCATTTAGTGAAATAGTCCACTGCTACTATCACAAACTTCTTTTGCCCAGCTGCCACCGGAAAAGGTCCTAATATGTCCATGCCCCATTTGGCAAAAGGCAGGGGGAATAAAATGGGGCTTAGGTAGTTGGACGGCTTCTGATGCAGGTTTCCATGTTTCTGGCAACTATCGCACTTTTTTGCATAGACGAGGGCGTCTTCCTTCAAGGTAGGCCAGTAGTACCCCGTCCTTAAAGCCTTTTCTCCTAATGCTCTTCCCCCAATGTGCGATGCACAAGCTCCCTCATGGAGTTCTTTCAAAACCTCTAGGCCATCTTCTCTGGTGATGCACTTGAGGAGAGGACGGTTGAATGATTTCTTGTAAAGGGTCTCATCCCATAGTTCAAACCACTTGTCTCTAGCCTTCACATACATAGCCTCTACAGGGTCAGAAGGCAATCGCCCCGTCTTCTTGTATTCAATGATCGGCTCCATCCAGACTGCTCCTCGGCTAAGAAACATAATCTGCTCTTGGTCAATGCTCTTTTTGGGTTTGACTTCCCAAAAAGCTTTCTTGGCACATCTCCTTCAATAGAGCCGCGATTTAGAGAGAGCATCTGCTTGATGATTTTCTGACCTTGGCACTTGGTCGAGAACAAATCTTTTTAATGGCTCAATCTCATCCTTGATCAGTCGCATGTATTTGCTCATTGATGCTTCTTTGCATTCAAAATCTCCATTGACCTGACTGACAACTAAGAGAGAGTCCGATTTGGCCTCAATCTCTACAGCTCCAGCCGCCTTGCACATTTTGATTCCAGCTAAGAGTGCTTCATATTCAGCTTCGTTATTGGACGCTTTGAATTGGAATCTTAATGCATATTCAAACTTGTCCCCGTCGGGAGATTGACAAATGATTCCTGCCCCACATCCATTGACTGTGGACGATCCATCGACCATGAGCGTCCAATGCTTCCTTCCTTTAGTTGGATCAGATATTGGCTCTATAGTTGGCCGAGTAAGCTCAACTATAAAATCTTCCAAGGCTTGCCCCTTAATGGCTTTCCTTGGTTCAAACGATATATCAAACATGTTGAGCTCAACTGCCCATTTTAGCATTCGCCCAGCGGCTTCCATCTTCTGTAGAACTTGCTTCAAAGGTTGATCAGTGTAGACGATTATACTGTGTGCCAAAACGTAAGGCCTTCACTTTCTGCTGGCCATGACGAGGGCCAATCCAAACTTCTCAACGCGCCCATATAAGAGTTCATCTTTCCCTTTCGAGCTAGCTCCTCCAAAGCCTTCTTGAGGTGCTTACATTCATTAGTTTCGTGACCGCAATCCTCGTGGAAGTGGCAATACTTGCTCTTATCCCTATTTCTATAAGGGGTTTTCATCTCAGCTGGGGCCTTCAACTCATATTGATCCTTAATCTCCATGAGAATGGAGTATTGGTCCTTGTTAAATTCAATAAGATTGCATGAGGATGGCTCAGCCTCTTTTCTCTTGCTCCTTCTGGACGAAGTGGTGGTGGAGGTTATAGCCCAAGTTTCGGCCTTCTTGGGGTTGCTCTTCTTTGGCTGAGCAACCTCTTCAGGCTTCTTAGACTCGGGATGCTTTGCCTCGGCCACACTTCGGTAGCGTGAATAAACGCTTGGCTTCCCTTAAGGCTTCGGCAAGAGTGGAGATTTTCTTTTTAACAAGATCAAACTTAAAGCTTCCTGGCCTTAGACCCCTAATGAAGGCGTCAAAGGCCACTCCAGCATTAAGATCTTGGATCTGAAGGGCTTCTAGGTTGAATCTCTTAACGAAACTTCCAAGAGCCTCCTTCGGTCCCTGGACGACCTTGCCTAGGTGCATGCTTGTTTTTTGTTCTTGCTTGTTGGCAACAAAGTGACTAGTGAATAAGAAACTGAGTTCCGTGAAATTATTGACTGAATTGGGTGGAAGATTGTTAAACCACTTCTGAGCTATTCCCTTCAGAGTTGCTGGGAAGTTCTTACACTAGGTAGCATCATCTACTCCTTGGAAGTACATCTGATGTTTGTAAGCAGATAAGTGATCATCGGGATCTGTTGTTCCATCAAAAGGTTCTATAGTAGGGAGTTTAACCTTTGGGAAGGGGGGCGCCTCCATTATCCTGGCCGAGAATGGAGTGGGCCAGTTAATCTGGAGGGCTCCCATCTGTCCCTCAATGGGTATGTACTCCTTACGATATTCCTTTAACACCGGATCAGACGACGTGTTTGCAGGCAATGGGCGCCTATAGACCATGGGCTGAGCCACCGTCTTCTCCTGTCGTGGATGAACAAGAGAGTGACTTAAACTTCGTCCCTCCCCTACGGACGACAACCTCAAAGGAGGGTCTCTCGGGTATGATGTAGAACCCGTCGGCGATCGTTGTATTGCAGTAGCTCTCTTTGCTTCTAGATATTCTCTGGCATCTGTTTCCATTCGGTGCCCGCTTTGACGAACTTGGTCCCGGGTCCTTACCACCAGGTTCCAGTCCATCTATCTTCGCTGATCATTATCCTCTGGCTGCTTTCCTCTTGCCGTCCTCCTAGAGGGTTCCTGACGAACAGGTCGACTAGGGCCTGGACGATCTTCTTGGGAACGTCCCTAGGGGAGGTGGATTGTTAGGCACTGGCTCGAGGTTAAGCGAGGAAAAAAAGCATATTGCTCTTGATACAGTTCTGGGCATGATGCAGCCATCTTTGCCTCGGAAATCATTCAAGGCGTTCTCCAGATGGGCGGCGATCACCTGGACGTTCAAGATTCTCTTGAATGACAGGTTCTTGGCTTGGTCCAAGTAACTTGGATGATAGACGGGGGTCTATCCCTTCCTCGAGGCGGTCTCTCGTGTTCTACTGTGTCTTCGACATTAACCTGAAGACTTCGGTTTCTGGCAAGGTTGGACGATTGACAATCAGTCATCGTTGCGTCTCCCCACTGACGGCGTCAAATGTTTGAATCAACCTAGTCCAAGCCTGAGCTTCACTCCCGAACCTGCGAAAAGGGACCCACCCTGGAGGTTTGGGTGGTAGTTCCCCCTCCGATGCTTAAGTTAGATATCAGGAGTTGTAAGAGAAAATAGAGATAGAGAGAGAAAGTGAGAGAGTAGTTTTACAGAGTAACTTTGCACTGTTTGCATTGAATGATATTGCTCCTGATTTCTGGGGTATTTATAGTGATAGTAAGATGACAACTAACCTTAAAATCTGCCCTACAATAGTGGCTTCTGATTGGCTGAAGAATCAGATCATGACACGTGGCAGGCCATGATTTGGGAGGGTTTATCAACCACTCTCATGCAGCCACCTCCCAGGGCTGGCCTCTGACTTCCTTTTGGGCCAGAAAAGCAGCCTTTTAAACAATCTGAGCCTAGCCCAAAGGGTAGATCTTTTTCCTCTATTCATTAGGGGGGACACGTGTACGACTAAGATGAGCCCAAGTGTCGTCAGAGGAACCGTAGATTTTTAGGCTACAAGGGGGAACCACCACCCAAACCTCCAGGGTGGGTCCCTTTTTGCAGGTTCAGGAGTGAAGCTCAGGCTTGGACTAGGTTGATTCAGACATTCGTTGCACAAGTCTCCAAGGAAGAACATCTAAGGGATACTAGTTTACTTGCTCGACAAGAAAGCACCATCTACAGCTTACTTGTTGGACAAGCGGACAAAACAAGTCTCATCTTCTCTACTTCCTTCCTCTAAAAAATCTCATTCAAGAAAAAGAAAGTAAAAGTTAGGAAAGTAATTAGTAATTAAAAAAGTTCATCAAAAGAAAAACACAAAAAAGGGTTTAAGTTAGAAACTCACTTAGAAATTAAGAAAATCACAAAAAAAAGGTAGAAAACTTTGCAAAAGAAAGTGCATCATTGAAGAAGCAAGGTAAAGTTGAAGCTCTTGTTATTTTCTTGATTATCTTCTTAATCACATACTAACTTTCTCCTTGTTTCTTCTTATCATTTTTTAATCTTTGGAGTGATTTGGGTATGTGGAAGTCCTAATAGGTTCCCAACCTTAAATCACCCTACATAGAATAGTCAACTCTAATGGGGAGACTCTTAGGAAACAATGTGTTTATGTGATTTTCCTTAATCAAGTTGTTCATCACCAAAAAATGTTTTCATAAAAAATTAAAGTGATTATCTTAAACCTTAATAATCGCTAATTAGGGCGATTAACTTAAAATCTTCATTTAATCACTAACTAGAGTGATTATCTTAAACCTTAATAATCGCTAATTAGGGCGATTAACTTAAAATCTTCATTTAATCACTAACTAGAGTGATTATCTTAAACCTTAATAATCGTTAATTAGGACGATTATTTTTCTCATTTTATCACTAATTAGAGTGATTATCTTAAACCTTAATAGTCGCTAATTAGTGCGATTAACTTAAAATCTTCATTTAATCACTAACTAGAGTGATTATCTTAAACCTTAATAATCGTTAATTAGGACGATTATTTTTCTCATTTAATCACTAATTAGAGTGATTATCTTAAACCTTGAATAATCACCAATTAGAGTGATTACTTCCTAACCTTCATTGTTAATCACTAATCAAGGTGATTATCTTTCATCTTAAGTTTAGTCACTAATTAGGGTGATTATCTTAACCTCCATTTCTAATCACTAATCAAGGTGATTATCTTGATCATCCTTCATATATAATTGCTAATTAAGGTGATTATATTAACCTCATTTCAATCATTAATTGGAGTGATTACCTCATTTCAAATAGATTTGTTTAATTCTAAAAGGTGAGTTATTCATAATCTATTATTCTTTCCTTTTCTTCCCCAATGGAATTGGCTATTTAGGGTGAGACATAAGATCGAACTACGATGGTTTTGATCCATGAGTGGATTCCAATCCCGCAATGATTGGTACGTAGTGCAACTTCAGTGCTCAAACCTACCATGTACAAATGATATATTGGTCCTAAATAAAAATGGTTGATGTGTATATGTGCAAACTATGTGATTTTCTTTCTTTTTAATAGCCATGATTACTTTAAAATGGAAAATAACTCAATTAGTAAGAGCCCGTTCTATAGAACGGAAGAGGAGACGAGTTCCAGACGTTCGCACCTTTTAACCTAAACCCCGAACCCTATTTCATGGTATGAAAGACCAATTTTCACTAGTGGAAAAAAACGGAAGGGCTGCGGTCAAAACAGCCCTAAGGGCTGCGTTTTTGGCCAACAGCCCTTTTCGTAGCAGCCCTTCACTACAAGTGAAGGGTTGCGGTTTAGGCCCAAAAACGCAGCCCTTCAAATATAGAAGGGCTGCGTTTTTGGGCCTAAACCGCAGCCCTTCGTTGTACAAAAGGCCGCGGTTAATGGTAAAAACCGCAGCCCTTCATGACCCGAAAAATAATTTTTTTTTTTTTTTGGCATTATTTGAGTCCTAAATATACCAAAAATATATTATACTTATGTATATAATTTTTTGTAAAGAACAACCAGAAATTATAAAGAACAACCAGAAAATTTCAAACATTATTATTATTACTCCAAACATCATCATACAATTAACAAGAGGACGAAGTAATTCGTACCAAAAAATGACAAAAAAACGACTACAATCAACAACAAACAAATACAAAAAAAAAACCGACTAAACCCAAAAAATTGACAAAGAAAAAAAAACAGACTATAATCACCGCAGCAACGGTTGAGCGTCGCCGGAATTCGGCGCAAATGATGGCGAGAGACGAAGGAGGATAGGAGATCCGAGAGAGACGAAGTGTGGTGGTGTGCGCAAATGCCGGCGAGAGACGAAGGAGGGCAGGAGATCCGAGAACCGACAATGAGGACAGGAATTCGGCGGTTCAGCGACGCCTGAATTCGGCGCAAATGCCGGCGAGAGACGAAGGAGGACAGAAGATCCGAGAGAGTCGAAGTGTGGTGGTGTGCGCAAATGCCGGCGAGACGAAGGAGGATAGGAGATCCGAGAACCGAGAATGACGACAGGAATTTGGCGGTTGAGCGTCATCGGAATTTGGCGAAGAGGAGTTTATGGTGATGATTTGTGAGAGAAGATTTGTGGTGAAGATTTGTGAGAGGGAGACCACCTCACTTCGCCACCGACGAAGGGGATCCTAGCCACCGACGAAGGGGATGAGCGGCGTGCGTCGGACCACCGGCGTGCATCATAGCGGCGAACTCTCGAGCAGAGGAGAGAGGGGAGAAAATGAGGGAAGGAGATTGTGAGAGAGGAGAGAGAATGAGGGAGGGAGATTGTGAGAAATAACCTAGCCCGCTCAACTTTTAAGCCCAACGCGCGAGATCGAATTCCCTTTCAAATAAAATTAAAAAAAAAAAGCCCATAAAGGGCTGCGGTTAGCCCGAAAACCGCAACCCTTTATTACTTATAGGGCTGCGGTTTTCGACTAACCGCAGCCCTTCACTAAAAGGGCTGCGTTTCTAAAAAAACCGCAGCCCTTCTCCTACGAAGCCTTTCCAGCGCAACCCTTCCTTTTTTTCCCCTAGTGTTTCAAAAAAAGCCTTTATCATCGTTTTAAATGATATTTTTTGAAATTGATTTTAAAATGATTTATTAAATAAATCTGTCCCTATTAAGACATTAATAGGGTGGCGACTTCAAAGTTTTCTAAAACTCATTGTCTAATGAGAGACTTTTGTGGGATTCAGACCGTTAATTAAGACAGTCAAAAATCGAATACCACAACCACCTTAAACTTTCCAACTCACTAAAAACTACCACCTAATTCGAGCTCCGTCCAAGAATCCGTTGAGGGAGGGCCCACATTTGGGATTAAAAAAAATTCCACCCTTTTTTACTCTCTCTCCCCCCGATTTCATTCTCTTTCTTCCTTCCCCATTCTACTTTTCCTCTCTTACGTACCTTCAATCCCCTTAATCTATTTGCATTCTTACCTTCAATTCCCTCCAACAACCTCTCTATAAGAATCATCAACTTCACTTTGATTTTTACAGAGATTCTTTTAAACTCTTTCTCCTTCACTTCACCCAAAAATCCAGAATACTAAGCTCCTCTTTCTCCTCCTTTATTTCAACTTTTGCAGCAAGAGGAATTCCATGGTTGCTCTTTTGGTGGTTTTGGAAAGAAGGTTGAGACATTATGTGCCTATAATAATGAAGATGAATGGGAACTAAAGAAAGCATTATGCTAAAGAACACCATAGATGCCCTAATTTAGGCCCAATTTACCAAAAAATTCAATGAACAAGAAATGCCCAAAAATTAAAGAAGAACCCTAACCCATTAAATTGGGCTGAGAAATCATATGTTTAACCATAGCAGAATCTCCAATTTCTCCTTTGATTGAGGTCGAATTTGTCAAAAAAAGGTAAGCCCTAACTTGATTTATGCTTCCATCAAAGAAATTTGGGGTTTTAGAGGGATTGAAAGACAAAATTGGGGTTTTAATGAAGAGGAAATGAAAACTCGAGGGTAAAAGGGAAAAAATGGGGGGACACTAAACATAAAACAGTTATTTGGGCCCCCCCTCGCGGATTCTTCGCCGGAGCTGAGATAAGGTGGTGATTTTTAATGAGTTGGAAACTTTAAGGTGGTAAAATTGAAAAACAAAACAAAAGGTGGTAAATCGTTAAACAGGCTATTTATAAGGTGGTAAAAATTAAAAAAAAATCTTTAAAAATCAACTAAAACCAAATACCACTCACATTTAAATTTTAGAAATAGAAATGGATACTAAAGCACTAAAATCATTTAAAAACAAACAGACTCAAATTTCTTAAACTAATATCATGCAAACATCATCATATAATCAAAGCTAATAAAGTTTTAATTAAAGCTTCTTAAAAATACAGGCTATTACAAGTAGTTATTGGAGAAGCACCTTTTGGGCTGGAATGTCATTGACTCAAAGAAATGAAGGTATGAATTGATTCTTCTAGACTTACATGTCCCTCAATACCGGTTTGCTTCAATTTGTTGAACAATATGAGATGGCCATGAGAAGGAAAGCGAAAGAAGAAAAGATACTAAACTTTTAAAGCGTGAATAAGCCCCATATATATGATAGGGCCATACTAGTAGAGGAGGTATTCCATAAGGCATATACTAATGCCAAATTTGAAGAGGCGAAAGAGGAAGTCATTAGTTTAAAGTATACAAACAATGCAAGAGCTAGGGGGTGACGAGATAATGACTTTTTACGATGCCGATGAAACCATTCCATATCCCATATGGAAATCAAAGTGGAAGCATTATAATCTTTCCATTTACAAGGCAAAAGGTGAATTTTCTTGCTCCTGCAAGCTATTTGAATTTAGAGGTACTTTGTGTAAATACATGATACGTGTGATTGAGGTGGAGAAAATTAAATTAATTCCTGAAAAATATCTATTGGATCGATGGAGGAAGAAAGTTGTGCGATCTGATGAGGATATTTGTGTGTCCTACTATGACATGGATGATTCAATACGTGTGCAAAAAATGAGAGAAATTTCTCAAAGACACAAATACCTAGCATCATTAGCAATGCACAATGATAAGACTTTCTTGATGTATGTACAAGGAAGCGACAAATTGCTCCTTAGAGACCTTTATCGGTATAGATAGAAAGGGTAAGATTTATGGATGGAGAAGGTGCGTCGAAAAAATTACAACCTAAGACACCTTCATAGGTGCGTAGTGCATGCCGAAGGTCGCACGAAAGACCCTGGAGACAAACGACACACCGGAAGGGAAGTCAAAAATAATATGATAAATGCTTCAAAGAAAGGTGGGAAATCGAAGAAATAACGAAAACATAAACAAACTCATGAACATGAGGCAGTGCATGAGGTAATTAAAAAAAGTGTTATAGTTATGTAGGCATGTTTTTATTGCCTACGCGGGATCAGCGCGTATTTGACTAACTCATTGTAATGGTTTTATTGAAAAACGTTTTAAGGTCGCCAACAAGTCTTTAAAGAAGGAATCATAAACCTAATTGGATATTGGGAGATCTTAGGGACAACTTAGGGGCTTAGCTAATGTAGATTTCTCCGTCATAACTCTATAATTAATCATTGAACCAAATATTGAGTTCAGGGGTAAGGGTACGAATATGATCAGAAATCAAATTCTCCCATTGATGGCCTCTACTTAATACGATTCAATGATCTAAACCACGTGGATGGATTTGCATCCAAGGTTAAGGGAAAGACATAAGCAAACAGGTCCAAGCTCATGCCTTTAAAAGTCATAGAAATGGAGAAGGCTCTGATCAAATGATTGTCTAGGTCTTCGACCCCCTTTAATTTTAGCAGGTAACCCAATGCTACCTTCTCAGGGAGCTTTTTCCTCAGTTCAGGATCAATGATGCCATGGCCATGAGACTGAATCTCGAGTGCATGAATTGACTGGATCAATTGCTCGAGTTTTTCGAATCTCATGTCAGTCTCGGACTTGACATGACGTGGTGGTGGTGGTGGTGGTGGTGGTGGAATCTCTTCCCGTTCCTCTTTCTCAATTGTTAGTTTTTCCCTTAGCTTTTTTATCTCTTTGTCTTGTTCCTCAAGACGAGAGTTCATAAGTTGGAGTTGAGCCATGATGACACTAAGATGTTCATTAGTATCTCCTATTTCGTATGACGATTCAGAGGTTTCAGATGACTCGTCTGAAAAAGTAATGGTCCGTTTGACGAGACTGTGAGTGGGTTGACCTTGTCTCCTCTCTGTTGGACGTTCCCAAGTCATAACTTCACGATTTGTCCTGAACAGAAATCGAATGGACATGACTTATAAGTTTTTAGAAATGATTTTTGAAATAAGGAATGAAAATGAGAAATGGAAATGAAAATGAAAATGGAAAATGATTTTGAAATGGAACTGGAAATGGGTTTTGGAATAGTATGGGCTTGACCATGAGGTAGACATGGGCCTAACTATATGCATATGCAGAAATAAACTGCACTGGACTATGCAAGCAGAGTGGACTCAATGATTGGGCTTCCGGGAAGACTAGACTTTGCAAATTACAGGTAGAGTAAGCAGACTAGACAAAAAAATTGCCTATATATGTGGACTTAAGGAATACTAGACTTTGAACTTACGGGAGAGTAATCAGGATAGGTAATAGGGAAGACTAGGGGAATAAGCAGGACTAGGAAGATTAGACTTTCAACTTACATTTAGAGGAAGTAGGCTAGACAATGAGGGTAACTAGACTTTGAACTTACAGGACAATAAGCAGGCTAGGCAAATAGGGAAGACTAGACTTTGAACTTACATTTAGAATAAGCAGGCTAGACTTAAGGGTGACTGGACTTTGAAATTAAGGGAGAGTAAGCAGGCTACACAATAAGAAAGGCTAGACTTTGAACTTATATTTAGAATAAGCAAGATAGACATAAAGGGTGACTAGACTTTAAACTTATGTTTAGAGTAAGCAGGCTAAACAATAAGGGTGACTAGGCTTTAAACTTATGGAGGATAAGCAGATTAGACACTAGGGAGACTAAACTTTGAACTTACATTAGAATAAGCAGGCTAGACTCGAAGATTGGGCTGTTATGGACTTAGAGAGGAGTAGCTTCGCTAAACTTGAGGATTTGGGTCGTTATGGACTTAGGGAGGACTAGACTTTGAAGTAACAGACCAAAAGATTAATAGGTTTGAAAGTTTAGACTTCGTCCTATATGGGTTTGGAATCGGATTTGACTAGGGCTTACATAGAGATGCAAACTAGACCTAGGATTGGAATTGAGCTCTTATAGTCTTAGGACTTGACTAAGGCTTACATGGAGATGCAAACTAGACCTAGGATATGAATTAGGCCTATATGGACCTAAGCTTTGGATTGGACTTGACTTGGGTTTACATAGAGAAGCAAACTAGACCTAGGATATGAATTGGGCTTTTATAATCTTAATACTCGACTAGGGCTTGCATGGAGATGCAAACTAGACCTACGGTATGAATTGGGCCTATATGGGTTTGACATAGACTAGGGTTCACATAGAGATGCAAGAGAGCCTAGATTTTGACATGGGCTAGACTTATATGGGCCTAAGATCGACTCTAATGCTAGTGGGCCTAATATAAATGCATGGACTCAAATTTAATTGGGCCTAAGATGAATGTATGGACTCTAATGCACATGGGCCTAAGATGAATGCAAATAGTCTTGGATTGGATTGAATCTATTGGACTGGGTTGATTGAATTGGATTGCATTGGGAATTTTTAAAAGGGACCACTTTGTTTTTGTCTTTTGTTGGAAAAGATGATGGTGATTAAGGATGGATTAATTTTGAAAAAGATTTTTTTTTGACGTGTGGTAAGATGATGATAAGTAACTGTTTTTGAAAAAGATATACTAGAAGAGGGTGTGATACGATAGATTTTGAAGAAAGATTATATTTTTGAAATGGTTGGAACATGATAGGGATATATATGTAAGAGAAGATTGGTTGGATAGAAGGGATAAGATAGTATAGGATGATATGCATGAAAACTCGAACTCTATCAGGATCACTTATTTAGATGCACTTTTTAGAATAGACTCAACCCGAGATAATATGGATGAAAATATCGATTTTTAAGTTTGAATTATGTGAGTTTTGTTTGAAAAAGATGGCCTAAAAGTAGGGGTGTTCATAAAAAACCGAAAAACCGGTCTAAATGGGTGGTAGCCGTACCGATAAAAAAAGTTTTAACGGTACGGTTACCGAACCAATAAAAGTAACTAAGTTAAACTAAGATCGTTACGTTATGATTTTGAGTGAACGTTAACCGAAAAATAGATTTTTTTCTCTATCTCATTATCGTGAAACATTTTCCAACAATTACATCAATTTTAATAGGAGTATTTGTTACTAAGTAAGAACAATCAGAAGAAGTATGTGATGGTTTGAAAACATTAATTCTAATATAAACACTATAATAAGGGAATGGAGTGAATTGTTAGTGTTAGTTATGTTTTCCAATGGATTTATTATACACTTTATATACATTTTATATTAGAGTATTATATAATATTAAATTATGTACAAAATAAATCGAAAATATATATGTAAATTAAGTAAAATATAATAGTATAACTTGAATCATGGTTAATGGTTAACCAGAAAACCGAGCCGAAATAATGGTTAACTGCTTAGGCACTAACCGGTTTAAAGGGTTACGGTTCGCAAAAAAGAGCAAATATAAATTTCCGGTTACCGAACCGAAATATAGTTTCGGGACGGTTAACTAACCATGAACACCCCTACCTAAAAGTGATCATGGACGTATTGAGAATATGGATCGAAACCGGCAAATAAATCGTCGAAAATAAATCGCAGCTCGATTGAACAGCTTGCGCCACACGCAAGAAGCTTGCGTGCCACTCAAGCTGGTACATCAGGCGTAAGTGCCTTGCATGCGACACAAGCTACTTGCACTTGGCACACTCCTCTCGCGATGCAGATTTTCATTTCGGCGATCTATTTGTCGTTTTTGGATGATTCTAGCCTAATTCGAGGGGAAAGCATGTTGAACATAGCAAACAAGCAATCAATAATGTCATATAAGTAAGAAGAAGTATAAAATTCCGACCTAAAGTCAAGATATATTTTTGATACTATAGTTAGACTGTGGTTAAGGCTTAAAAGAGTCAATGACTAAGAGATTGATCCCACCCTTCATATCTTTGCTTAAAAAGATAGCCACGTGTACGACACACTCCGCCTTAAGTCGGAACAAGAGAGCAATGCCATAGTTGGGTAGGTTTGCTTATGATTAAGATCCAACACTATCTCCGATGAAGCTTTTTGGAGGGACAAAGCGTAAACCCCCCATGGGCGGTCTCACGCATAGACTATGCGCTAATGAGGCAAGGACAAATAACTTATAGTGGCCTAGAGAAATAACCATCCATATGCAAAACTGTATGTTACTCAAAATCATAAAACAAGTATGAATCGTATTTTTCGAGTTTCACCCACTCATTAAAAATCCATTTTTAGATCCTCCCCCCCAGTGGAGTCGCCAAATTGTAGGCATCTTTTTATTGCCTACGTGGGATGATCGCATATTTGACTACCTCATTGTAAAGGTTTTATTGAAAAACGTTTTGAAGTCGCCAACAAGTATTTAAAGGCAGACTAATAAACCTAATTGGTTATTGACAAATCTTAGGGACAACTTAGGGACTTATTCGATGTAGATTTCTCCGTCATGACTCCATAATTAATCATTGAACCAAATATTGAGTTTGGGGGTGAGGGTACGAATATGATTAAGAATCAAATTTTCCATTGATGGCCTCTACTTAATACAATACATGTCAAGATTTATGCAATTAGACAACCACGTAATGTAATCTAAAGTTAATATATGTCGGTTCATTAAACACGCAAAAGACTAATTTTTGGTGACATGTTATTTAAGCAATCAAATTACTGGTAACCTAATCCAATTTGTCAAATTATATGAATTTAGCATTAGAACATTTATTTTGCTCTTTGATTAGCAAGAATAAACATGTGCGGTGATGAAATCATTAGAGTATATAAGCATGCATATGATAGAATATGAATAACATAGAAATATAAAATAAAGAAGAGATTAGAGAAGAATGTGCAAGAAAGCGTTTACTCTTTTAACGATCTACATCATGACAAATAGATTGTTAGTAAAATAAGAGATTAATTGGAATTGACCCTCAAGAATAATACCTTTGTCGTCCCGGGCCTAATGTAACGATCTCCACGAGGAGCAACCTTAAAGCTTTATATATGAAATTCGATTTGAGTTTGAATGTATGTGTTTGAATGTATTTGAATATAAGTTTGAATGTGTTTTGGATGTGTGAGAGTATGTAAGTGTGCTAAAGTGTGTATGTTGAAGTATTGGTAACGTTCGTCGAAACATAAAGTATTTATAGGAGAAAGAAAGCCGAAAACAACGCCAAGCATAAAAACATACCTTTCGCTAGGCGCAAGGGTGATGCGTGGCACGCATGGCCCATGCGCTTGGCGCATGGTCATGCGTGTGGTGCATCAGGCTTGCGCTTGGCGCAACAACCTTGCGTCAACGCAAGCCGCACTCGGCGTGTTCCCCGGTTTCCGTAAACCGCCTTTGTGTTGCGTCAACATATCCCCGGTGCGCTGACGCAACACATATCTAGGCGGTTTCATGCATTTAAGATTTCTTTTTATCTTTGATGAAATTTATCTTTTAGAATCCAAATCAGCTATCTTTAGGAATGAAAATCTGATTTTTGAAATATCTTTGATTTTAGGAAATATTAATTATCAAAAATAATTATATTTATTGAAAATACAATTAATTATCAGGAATAATTAATTGGGCTTTATGAAAATGGGATTGAAAAATGCAATTACATATCATGAAAAGTTAATTGGGCTTTTAAATCGGGCTCGTAATTGTTTTAAACAAATAAATAGATTTAATGTTTCTTAACATGATTTTGGGCTAAGCTTTTCGATTGCTCTTCCTTTAGACAGATCAATCGAGACGACAATATGTTTCATCATTGGGCATTCAATGAGGAGACACGACTTTGTGTCTACAAGTTAATTTTGGCAAGAATGGAATTTTCTAGTTTCACGATGTTTTCGTATATTTGAAATATTAATTGATTCTAATTTTAATATTATGTTTCTTATATGTAACTCGGCCAATAGGAAAATGAAGAACATAGTTTTGAAGGCGATGAAGGGATTAGTGGAGGTGGGGGTGCTAAAAAGAAAACACAAAAAAGCAAACAAGTGGAAAATGCTCCGATTTCCCATACAATCGAAACATAGTGAGCTCAAAATGCCCAAATGCTCGTGTGAGGTATGCTACGGGTCGAATGTGGAGCATTTATGGTCTTACAAATCGGAGCACTTGATGTTTTTTTTTTTTTCATTAGTGTAAAGCAACAATATAAGTGTGTAACTAATAAGTAATAACAAATAAAGAAGGAAAAATGGATCGAATACCCCCCAACTTTTGGCCCGTCCGCTTTAATACCCCCCAACTTTGAGTTATTTTTAAATACCCCCAACTATTGGGAAGGTCTCGCTAAAAATGCACCCCGACCTAAAAGAACCTAGGTTTAGCAAGTTAAAATGTCACGTGTCATGCTCTTATTGGTTTTACTTAATTTTTTTTGTTTTGCTTTTTTATCACTCCACCCTTACCATTTTATCACTCCCACCCCACTGCCACCCCTCCCCTTCCTCCCCCTCCTCAACCACCAGCCCCCTCCACCATCTCTCTCGCTCTTCTCTCTATCTTCCGACCTCAATTCAATTTGAGTCGCAAGTGAGCTCCTTCCTCAACAATCACCATTTTTCCACCTTCGCTTTTCTCTCTTCTTAAAAAATGTTCATCGCCATTCACAACTTTTAAAGCACAAACTCATATTTTCTCTCTCCTCCCCCTTCAATGGCGACGGCGGCATTCAAGTCGACCTCGAGAAGAACCTCAATCGGAGGAGATGCCAATTCAACCAAAGCAAGCCAGCAGAAAAGAACATAAAAAACAAGAACCCAAAAAAATTGTACCTTTTTCACCAAAGATCACTATCCTTACGCTTAAAAATCTTTCTCACATTCTTACTAAGAAACAAATTAAACATTTTCCCGCTACAAACCATCCCCAAAAAAACCCACCAATAAAATTGGTCACCGAATTGACAAAAACCCTAATAAAACCAACATACAAAACCAGAAAATTATAGAAGAAGAAAAAAGTGGGTTTTTATCTTCCGAAAAAAAAAAAAGTGGGTTTTATTTGAAATAGAAGTGGGAAGTAAGAGTACAATTACAAGTAAGAGTTTGGCAAGAAGTGGGACAAAGAAGGAGTGATAGACTTGAAGAGGGACACAGGGTGTCAGAGAAACAGGGGAACCGGGGGAAAGGGAAGAGAGGTAGTAGTGAAAGTGCTAAAATTTCAAGCAGTTCATAGTTAATCGAGGGGGGGGGAGCCGGGGGTGGTGGGAGCTGGGAGAGAGGTCAATGGGCAGGAGGAATCGGGGAGGGGTGGGAATGGGGGAGGAAGAGGAAATAAATATAAAAGAGAAAAAAATAAAAAATAACCTTGGTAACAAAGTTACAAGTCATTTGGGTGCATTTGGGGAACCTCCCCAATAGTTGGGATTATACAGAATAACCCATAGTTGGGGATTAAAAGGACGGGCCAAAGTTGGGGGTATTCTCATCCATTTTTCCAATAAAGAATATAACTAATATTACTATTGTGTTTGACTTATTACTAATAAAGAAAATAACTTGTAGTAAGTTAATAGTTGTAATGAACAAATTATTTAGTAATGTTACTAGTACAAATTAAAAATTTCGTCATAATTTATCTTTTCCTCTCTTCGCACGCAAATGGATATTGTAATTGATCGTAGATTCGTAGTAATCAATATATATTTACTCAATCAAGAAATTACTTGATATGTGATAAAGAGTCCATAAAGACAATAATTACACGATATAATAAAAAGGACCCAAATTTTAAACAATACCGAGATGGCCCGAACAATTTTGTAACAGATACTAAAATGACTCAAGCCGAATCCACTCGAATGTAATCGATAATGACATGTACCTCATCGACCCGAATCCAAAATCATCCAACTTAAGGTCTCCCATCCTAAGTTTACTTGAAACCGATAAGACCCCAAAAATGGTCTAACTCATACCCGACCCACACCCTACCATAGGGATAAACTAACAGGACTTAGACTTGACCTGCCCGAAAATGGCCCAAGGGTAAATTGTATCCAATAACACACCACCCAAACAACTTTGGTCAACCCAAATCCACTTGTTGACCCAGTTTGACGATGATAACTTTATTAACCTTCATACAGTATTAATGAGGAATTATTAAACCAATCAATTAAATTAGACCCCTCAATCGATTTCCCATATTAAGAATCCTTAGCATAATAATGAAAATCCTTTTCTTTAAAACCAAAAGAATTAACGTATCAATGTGTTTTGGTCCATAATATAATAAAGGTCATAAAAAACTGAATTGGGGTTAAAGTCCATTAGACCTTTCAATTTGTTTTTCAAACTCATTTACTAACTTGGGCCAGCAGCCGGTAAGACTGAGGAGAAAAGAAAGTAAGAGCGAAAGAAGAGGGATGATGGGTTTCCTCCATACCTTGCTCAAACTTGAAGGAACTTTAATGGAGTATTATGGGTCACTGAATATTCAAACTTTTTATTGGCATTGATATCCGAAGACTCGAAGAGGGATTAAAAGATGGGAAGAAGAAGAAGTTGTAAGCCTCAAATTCTTTTGTCTCACAAATGGAAGATAAATTTGGTTTACTAATGAATGTATATCGCATTTATGGAGAAACTAGTTTAAAACCCGTGCAAAAATACACGGGATGTTAATTGTTTCGAGTTCCTTTTAAAAAAAGTTTAAATAGTATGAATGTGACATACATAAAAGAAGAAGTCACATATAATTATAAAAACGTTAGCCATCGACTTATCGTATAATATGCAACAAATTAGACGATAAAATAATTGTAAGTGACTATAGTCTATATGAACACATTAAAAGAAAAACTAAGCACATAAATTAAAAGTTTTCATAATACTTATTACACATTCTGAAATACTTCCTTATACACTACATTTGTGGTAACATTGGAGTTCCCACGCTCTTTATCACAGATTAAAATTTTCAAACCCTTTTTGCTTGTAACTCTTAATACAAAGAACATAGAATTGTTCGTGGCTAAATACCGATCGAGGGAGATATAATCCTACGTGAGCTAGAGACTCTGGCTTTTATTTATCATCATTACAAAACATACAACTAACTGAAACCGCCTTCCCTGAATTTTATCTAGAACTTTGTTGCGTCTCGATGGTGTAAGTGTCATTCTGGGAATGAAAAATTTGTCCCCTACATTACCGGCGGACACAACAAATGTCTCAATAATGCGATTGCCTAGATTCTTGACAACTAACATGGTACCATTACATAGCCCAAAAGTCTGGTCAATATTCCTTAGGAGCATCACCGATGCCCCTACCTTCAATCTAATGTTATGATTTGGCAATCCCCGTAGTTAATATTATTTAGAAATTCAAAAGAGAGTACATCTCATGAACTCCAAAATTCCCTTCCTCGATCGAAATTGCATCTCGAACTCGGATACGTTCTTTCTTCACCGCAAGCGAGACAATACATGCTCATTAACCATATCGACAATTTCATTAGTCGGAGCAAGAATAGCTCTTTCCCGAAAATATTTTGCTTCCCATATGTGATTATCTAGGCTCGGGATATGTACTCTTGACTATTGCGTAAATAGGGTCATCTCCTCCATCTATCAATGTCTCATAAGGAATTTCTACATTGGCTTCACCATCATTCCGTTCACCAACTTTGCCATCTCCAATGTTCAAAATCCACTTCGAGAACTCCCTAATTTCATGCACATTCGAGTTACCGAACCTGTTCTCAGCGCATATTCTCGCGTTAATCTTAGCACATGACAAAAATTCCATAATAAGAACCGTTGATTGCCGATAAAACACAATATCTTGTATGGTTCCTTTGGCAACGACAGCAATATCTCGTCTTAAATCACTTACGAACACAACAACCTTTCCACCAAATGGAATATGTTGATTTGGCTGATTCATACATTGCATAACATCCTTTAAGCTTCTATCTAGAGCTTCACATCAATATTTAGCATCATAGGAGCCTCATCCCAAATGACCAGCTTTTGTCCTTATAAGGAGCGTTGTATGGTTTGATCCTGGCCTAATTGTTGAACACGCTGAGTTCTCAAAGACATTTAAGGAAGTACAAATATTGAATGGGCGGTTCTCACGTGGAAGCAAAAAAGAGGCATTCCGTTGACGAAAGCGAAATAATTTCCCTTTACGCCTTAATGGAAGTCCAAATCTAGAACATTCCGAATACTTCCTTATAGACTACATTAGTGGTAACATTGGAGTTGCCACACTCTTTGTTACATTAAAATTTTCAAACCCTTTTTGCTTGTAACTCTTGATATAGCCACATAGAATTGTCCATGACTGAATACGACCAGGGAGATATAAGCCTACGTGCATTAGAGACTGTTCATGGCTTTATGTATCGTCATCCTGGGAATAAAACTTTGTCCTAGACATTGCGGCGATAAAACAACATCCCCAATAATGCAATTGCCAAGGTGCTTATCGACTAACTTAGTACCATTATATAGCCTAGAAGTATGGTCAATATTCCTTAGGAGCATCACCTAACCCTACTATCAAACACCCGTAATTTTCACCCTTTATTTTTTGGCGTTTGTTTACATTAAAATGATATTTCCTTAAAAATAAATAATTTATTATTTAAATTATTTTGGAACGTGTTGTGAAAATGTGTTTATATTTTTATATGTTGTGTATATTTATATATATTTATTTTAAGCTGTTAGTTAATTATTTTAAAGGTTATATTAGTTTTTTTTATTTATTTAGGCGTTTAGGATGCGGTGTTGTCGCGTAGCGTTTGTAACGTTGATGGACCGACTTGGGTGATGAAATGTTGCATCGCATATGGCGTGTCATGCTGGCCGAAAATCAGCAATTATGGTGTGGAGGATGAAGAGGTTTGGTGCTAATTAAGCTAACCTTTGGATCTCTTGTAACCCCTCATTTAATCCCCTATTAACCCACCTTAATGCACCTTAAACCTTTACTTAATGAGGTGAATAATCTCATTCTTTTACTGCATTTTAACCCCCTTCATAATGCTGGAAACAAGTCGGACATTCGTGCATAACAACTCCTCTTCTTCTCTCTTCGCATTTCGGCTATTTCACACCCCTATTTTGGAACTTTTTCATAAAATGGTGTTAAAAAATAAAGTAATTCTCTATTTGGTGTTCACTTAAAAGTAATTCCACAATTTGGTGTTCACTTAAAAGTAATTCCGTGGATCCTCGACCTCGCGGTTATGGGCCCACAAAATAATATCCTTTATAAAAAAGACTTCAATTACATAGTCATTCAATCCCAATTTCAAGGCAAAAGAACAAACTATGTCATAAGTAATTCTAAATAAACTCCTACAAAACACAATTCAAATCATAACTTTGCTCTCAACTCGATTCTGGCTTCCAACACAATCCTGCAATTAAGTCTGACTCTGCCACCCACCAAGTGACAAAGCCAGAAATGACAAAACAATAAGCAAAAGTCGAGTACACACTTCATATTAGAAAATACAAGTTTCGGTGTATTTTGAAAACTAATTGATAACGCATAGTCATAAATAGCAAGTTGTCATAATAGCAAGTTATCATAATCCGCTAAATTACTTAGAGATTTCATAACATTAATCTTTTGATATAACCGCGAGGGTAGCAAACTGTTGAGGGTCGTCACCCACCTTATACGGTTCTGCTTCGCAAGACTTAACTCGATCATGTCCTACTTCCGCCAGGATTTTCCCCTTCTGTTTGGGTAACAGTTTGGGAATACCCACCCTAACGCATGTATGCTCACGACTCACTTCCGTAATTCAATTCAAGATATTAAATGTTTCATTACCATACAATTCCATATACTTAACAAATTCCATTTAAAAGCATAAATATGGCAATTAAAGGTGAGAGCCTAGCTAGGATAAGTAAAACATCTCAAGTGAACCATAAAGTGCCAAATCCATGTCATATACTCAAAGCACACATACTAATATGCATATCGGAAGAGATTTCATTTCATAATCATGCTTCAAAATAGAAAGAAACAATCATCTAACCATAGGTAGGAAAATCTCTGGGTTACTATCCAAACTAAGTGTGTACCTTCACATAGGCCGCTAATGTAACTCAAACTCCTAATTTCAAGTGGTTTACCCTTCCTACAGCTTCCCCTGAATATGTAAA